>BLSH010459703.1:3004335-3025938 GCA_018402905.1 Glandirana rugosa | reverse complement strand
ACCGTTTTTACAACGGTTTTAAAGGGTTAAAGACAGTTTTAAAACCTTTTTAATTTTGAGAGTCAAAGAGCGTAGGGAAGAATATTCAGAGTGTTGACAAGCCAGATCCATAGCTCCGTACAAGTTTCATAAAATCTTGGGGTCGTTTCGAGGTCAATATAAGTGTCCTTTTTCGTCGGCGACACCGCATCCTTGTATTTAAACGTTCTCCGTAGACGAAACCGGTGCACGATCCTCTGTCTCATTTTGGAAAAGAAATTACGGTTATTTCGTTTACTTTATTACTTTATTGTCTCTTTAGCAACTAATTGTAAAAATACCATTCTTCCCAGTAAAGGTTTTAATACACTGTAAATGTTTTTTATGGTGCCAGTAAAAATAAAGCAGTGATTTACTTTTAGAAGCTGACACAACCAAGTTACTTTGTAAAATGTTTATATGTAGCCCTACGGACATGATGATGATATCCAAAGGCTTTATTGGCATTAAAGAAAAGGTTTTACTCTGTCTCCTAGCACGTGGCCAAAGCAGATGCCTCTTGCAAATTTATGTTCCTACGCCACAGCGGCTGCTTTTTCCTGTGAATATAACTGGAGCTTTGCTGGGGTTCTAAAATACTTTGAACATGCCTCGATACCTAGACCGAACAGTTGTGAGACTTATAAGAAGGGATGCGAGAAACTGAGAGTTTTAATTTTTCCAAAATTTTGACAGAAATTGGGAAATTTTGGCAACATTTTTGCCATTACGGGAGCTGACATTACCATGGTTTTGGGTTGTTTTTTATGTTTGTTTTTATGAAAAAAACCCCCCCAAAAAACATTAAATACAAACTAAAGTTTAAAAATGGCAATTTAGCCTAGGTGCAGATACACTATATTACCAAAAGTATTGTGACGCCTGCCTTTAACTGCACATTAAGTTTAATGGCATCCCAGGCTTAGTCTGTAGGGTTCAATATTGAGTTGACCCACCCTTTGCAACTATAACAGCTTCAACTCTTCTGGGAAGGCTGTCCACAAGGTTTAGGAGTGTGTCTATGGGAATGTTTGACCATTCTTCCAGAAGTGCCTTTGTAAGGTCAGGCACTGATGTTCGACGAGAAGGCCTGGCTTGCAGGCTCCGCTCTAATCCATCCCAAAGGTGTTCTATCTGGTTGAGGTCAGGACTCTTTGCAGGCCAGTCAAGTTCCTACACTCCAAACTCGGTCATCCGTTTCTGTCTTTATGGACCTTGCTTTGTGCACTGGTCCAAATCATTTGGTGGAGGGGGGATTATGGTGTGGGGTTGTTTTTCAGGGGTTTGGATTGGCCCCTTAGTTCCAGTGAAGGGAACTCTTAAGGCGTCCGCATACCAAGACATTTTGGACAATTTTATGCTCCCAACTTTGTGGGAACTGTGTGGGGATGGCCCCTTCCTGTTCCAACATGACTGCGCACCAGTGCACAAAGCAAGGCCCATAAAGATATGGATGAGCGAGTTTGGGCTAGAGGAACTTGACTGGCCTGCACAGAGTCCTGACCTCAACCCTATAGAACACCTTTGGGATGAATTAGAGAGGAGATTGCGAGAAAGGTCTTCTTGTCCATATCAGTGCCTGACCTCACAAATGCGCTTCTGGAAGAATGCTCAAACATTCCCATAGACACACTCCTAAACCTTGTGAACAGTCTTCCCAGAAGAGTTGAAGCTGTTATAGCTGCAAAGGGTGGGCCAGCTCAATATTAAACCCTAAGGACTAAGACTGGGATGCCATTAAAGTTCATGTGCATGTAAAGGCAGAGTCCCAATACTTTTGGTAATCTAGTATATGTGCGGGTTTGGAAAGTGTGCACAATCATGCACGTTCCCTACCTGCAGGCAAAATGCGCTGCTTTTTAACAGAAATGTGGGGTGCTATTAATTCTTAAAGCGGTATTAAAGTATTTTTTTTTTTAAATAACGAAGATGTTATACTTACCCGCTCTGTGCACTGGTTTGGGAAGGATGCAGAAGCCTGTGTGGGATTTTGGTGTTGCTGTGGCAGGGAGGAGGCCATTGCAGCTGGAAGAGCTGGCAGGGCCTGGAAGAGGATGGGCTGGGAGTTGTAGTCATCATGGCTAGCTAGCACCAACAAACTAACTACACAAGGGGAACCTCAACCCCATGCCTGCAAAGGGCGGTCTGGAGGCCTGGTAAAATCTACACCAGGTCTCACTTGTGCTAGCTAGGCCAAACAAGACTGTTTGGAGGCCTGGTAAATTTCCTTCCAGGCCTCATCAGTGCAGAGTAAGAACTGTGCAGGAGAGAGGAACAAGTAGTTTTGTGAATCAATTGATTGTGCAGGAGTGAGGAACAAGGAGAGAAAAATACAGCAAGTGTTAGTGCTGGAGTGAAGGAGAAGTGTATATACAGAGTTGTATATAGAGGTCCCATTAAAGAACTGTTTGATCCTTGGGCATCCCATAATCATCCCTACCCCATCCAAGTTCAAATCCCCAAATAAAAACAACAAATACAAAGAGTGAGCCTATTTTCTGACTCTGGATGCCAGTAGGAGTGGGATTGAGGGCAGTTGTGAGCAGGTGAACCATAACAACTAGTCACCCCCAAGGGATATTGGCTACACACCTAATGCCTAGCATCCCCACCATGGATCAAACAAGGGGCCCACTCAGCGGTAACCCGGCAAGTCATGGGGGGGGGGGGGGAAGAGCATTCTGCTGCCGCTCACCAAAGGGGGTTTGGTGGGCTGGCAGCAAAACATAGGTCAGAGTGAACAAAAAAAGAGAAAATTGCAAAATACATTTGTAATACAGAGATTGGCTATAGATTTACAGTAGGTAAGGATGATCATTACCAATAATATACACAATAAGTGCCAAGCAGATGTATTTTTTTATCACATGTAAAAAAGAACAAAGAAAAAGGAAACCTAAGGTAAATTAAGAAACAATTGTGTTTGCCTAGAAACCAAAAAATGGGCCGGATGTTGGTAATGGGAAGGAGATTGAGAGGGACAGTAAGATAACGAAGGAGATGGTATTATATACATTTATAATTACAAGAAAGGCTTATAGCTTAAGTATTCATCGAGTCCAGGATACATAGTTGCATTTCATTTATAAATCCAGCGAGTTTCTAGTTGTAACAGGATTTGGTCAATACTCCCCCCTCTTTCAAGCGCTGGTATATATTCAAGCCCAGAAGATTTCACCATATCCACATCAAAATTTTGCTGTGTGCCAACATGTCGGCTGATTGCCATTTCCATTAGGCGTTTGCAGATTGGATTTAATACGATCTGTAATTAGTTTTTGGCCAAATATACCAGGCCTATAGTTTGACAAGTCACTCTGTGTTTAACAGAGTGAATTTGCCCATTGGGAAGAATACAATCCTGACTATTTAGGATATATGGACACATGTCACATTTACCAGAGGCATAGGTACCAGTCACACACAGATGGTGAATTGGTCACATGACTCTGGAAGTGACTTTTTACTAACTGGTCCTTCAGAGACGGCGCTCTCTAATATGCAATCTCTAGGTAGGATTTATTATGCCGATTAATGGCAGGTACAAAGCTTGGAAGGTTTTGATGGGACTTTGGAGGCATCAACAAAACGGTGTAATAAAAATTATACATTTTATTGTAACTCATTAAAATATGATATGCATAAAACATATACAATGGAATAAAAACGTGTCACATGAGTAAAAAGTACTTATTCACAACAAAACTCTGTTTCAACTAATCAAAAGTCATCTTCAGGGAGTTATTTCAGCTGGAAAGTACATTCAGACCACTAGCAAATAAATAACAGCACAAAGAACATCAAAGTAAATACAAACTTCCATTATTGATAATTAATTATAGCTTACAATGTATGTGAACATATCATGTGCAAATCACCACCTCATCCCCACACAGAATACCAGCCAGCAGAGCCACTCAAAGGAGGTGAAAGGATCTGAAAATGTAATAAAATGGAAAATAGGTATGAATAAAAATAAAGCAAAAAAGGAAGGTTATATCTGCGGCTATACAGACTGCATAGGGTAATTTAATATAGAACCCCCAAATGTATATAACAGGTTTGTTTGTTAATATGAGTGTACAATGGTATATATTAAAGACACATACTTATTCCTAAATGCGGTATTAAAGTCAAATAAGCCCAAAATGGTAGGCTGACCACCGGTGATTAAGGAGAGGATACCACAGCAGGAGATAGGAGGAGGGACCACTATCCAAAAATATCACATCTGATCTATAAATATACTAGTGTGAACAAACTTCAAAAAAGTCCAATACCGCATTTAGTTTTAATATATACCATTGTACACTCATATTAACAAACAAACCCATTCTATGCCTTTGGGGGTTCTATATTACCATATGCAGTTTGTATAGCCTCCTTTTTTGCTTTATTTTGATTCATACATATTTTCCATTTTATTACATTTTCAGATCCTTTCACCTTCCTTTGAGTGGCTCTGCTGGCTGGTATTTTGTGTGGGGATGGGGTGGTGATTTGCACATGATATGTTTACATACATTTGAATTATCTATGATGAAAGTTTGCATTTACTTTGTTCTTCATGCTGATTGTTATTTATTTCCTAGTGGTCTGAATGTACTTTCCAGCTGAAATAACTCCCTGAAGATGATTTTTGAGTAGTTGAAACGTTGCAGTTTTGTGGTGGATAAGTACTTTTTACTCATGAGACACATTTTTTTTATTCTATTGTATATGTTTTATACATATCATATTTTAATAAATTACAATCCAATTTATAATTTTTATTACACCTGACTGTCTGCTGATGCCTCCAAAGTCCCGTCAAAACCTTCCAAGCTTTGTACATACAATTTTGGGATGTGGCATCTGTTCAGACTCTCGGGACTGCTCAGGGCCCACTGATCTAAATATGTTTTTGATTAAAGGCAAGATCAGCTGTCAAAAGAGGCCAGAATTTCTTTGAAACATTTTGGATTTTGTTATGCTGTCTAGAATACTGAGTTATTACTCTCACAGATTGAGAGAGATTTTTAGTTTTTGATGAAAAGATTAATGAATTGCTGTTTTGCTTGTTCGCTTTCTTCAAAATATGCTTTATTTAAACAAGTGTGGCTATACCCCCTGTTTTTCAATCTAGTGTAAAGTTAATTTGCCGCTACTGGATAATCTGATTATAAGGTGCAATTTCTACTCAGTCATACATACTAACTGTATGGTATGCTTTTAAGCAATGGTTTGTGGTGTGTGCTTGTAGTGTGTAGGCTGGGGTTTCCTGCAGATGGTTTTCTAGGAGGAACATAATATTCCATCATCATTGATAAAAAGTTGTCCAAAAATGTATGTCTTGTTGACTAAATTCCATTGTGAATTTCAGGTTAAAACTGCTGTTAGAGATACAATTAATGAACTGTGAGAGCTCATCCCTAGTTCCAGACCAGATTAATAGGACATCATCAATATAGCGATACCATGATATGGTATACGATAAGAATGCAGTCAAATCTTCGCTTGCAAAAAGTTCTCTCCCTCCCCCCCAGGTACAGGTTGGCATATGATGGGGCACTTCATGTCCCCATTGCAACCCCCTGCACCTGGAGGTGGTGGAAGGAGCCAAACATAAAATATTTCTGGTAAGGATGAACTCCAGTAGGTCAACAACAAAAGAATTATACTCATAGGCTGTTTTTCCTCGTTTCTTCAATTGGTTCTTGATAATGCTATTCCCTTTTGATGTAGGATAGCATTATAAAGGCTTTCGATATTGATGGCCACTAGCCTTGTGTTGTCTGGAAGGTGCATTCCATCAAAGTTTTAAGGAGGGCTATAGTGTCTTTTATGTAGGAGAATAGTGCAGACACATGCTGTCAGCAACTGGTGTTGACCAGAAATGTGTGAACTGCACAGAGAATACCAGACACAACGTAAAGTGAATAAAGTGATTTATTTAAAAGAAAAGTAAATGGTGATCAAAACGCACATCTAATATAACAAACCATGTAATAACAGAAAATAGTGAAACTGTGTAAAAGGGGAATGTCCAAACCGTAAACGAAGCCAGGCCAGGGTCATACACGGGAGATCAGCAGAGGGGGCAGGGAGCAGGACAGGACAGGCACAGGGAGCAGATGCTGGAGGACACGGGGGGAAGATCAGGCTGCAGACAGGGGTCCCAGAGCGGATACAGGATACAGGATCTCCGGATTGCAGGCTACAGGATTCAGAGGCACATGGAGACAAAACACCAAGGCATCATGCATATGGCAGTCAGGGTTTAAATATCCTTCCTGTAACGAGCATCAGGTGGTGACTCATGGGCCTCTGATTGCTGGGAGACACTCGCTGGTGGATACTGGAATTGCAGCCAAAGAATCCCCGAGCCGCAGCGCCACCCGCTGGAGGGACTATTCCTGACACATGCAAACATAAGTACTCGTCAACAAGTGAGCTTGCGTTCTCAGTTAAACTAGAGCAACTGGATATTATTGGGTGACCCGGTGGATTACTCATTGAATTGTGTATTTTGGGTAATGTGTAGAATGTTGGGGTCTTAGGTTCCTTGACATTCAATAAATTCCAAGTTTCTTTGTCGATAAGTAGAGTTGAGCGAACCCGAACTGTAAAGTTCGGGTTCGTACCGAACTTTAGGGTGTCCGTGACCCGGACCCGAACCCGGACATTTGAAAAAAGTTTGGGTTCGAGTTCTGCGTTTGGGTATTTGATCACGCATGTTGAATAGCTGCAGGGCAGCCAATCAACAAGCGTTTCACTGGTTTTCCCTAGAAGCCATCACAGCCATGCCTACTAATGGCATGGCTGTGATTGGCCAGTGCATCATGTGACCCAGCCTCTATATGAGGCTGGAGTCACAGTGCTGCATATCACATGCTCTCTGAGTAGTATAGGGAGAGGATGCTGCCGGTGCTGTCAGGGAAAGATTGCAGATAGATAGATAGGTAGAGATTACTACTATTACTGTTTTTAGGGACAGATTGCAGATAGATAGATAGGTAGAAATTACTACTAATACTGCTTTTAGGGACAGATTGCAGATAGATAGGTAGAGATTACTACTAATACTGCTTTTAGGGACAAATTGCAGATAGATAGGTAGAGATTACTACTAATACTGCTTTTGGGGACAGATTGCATATAGATAGGTAGAGATTACTACTAATACTGCTTTTAGGGACAGATTAGATTGCAGATCTCATCCTGCATTACAGAAAGATCTGACTGGACTAGGTAGAGTCTACTGCTTAGAGGGACAGATTATTGTTCTAAAATCATCTCCTAGTTCTATAGGGTCAGGTTCCTGCTGTTGCTGTAAGGGACAGATTATTGTTCTAAAATCATTTTGCAGCCCTCTAGCACTTTCCAGGATTCTTTTACAGTCATTTTTGTGCCGAAAAGTTCGGGTCCCCATTGAATTCAATATGGTTCGGGGTGAAGTTCGGTACCAAACCCGGACTTTTTTCCGAAGTTCGGTCGAACCCACCGAACCCGAACATCCACGGGTTCGCTCAACTCTATCGATAAGACCTTTATAAAAGGCCTTCAGGATTATTTGCCGATATTCATTACAATAGTTTTCTACAACATTTTTAGAGATTGGACGATACCAATCCCTAATATGTAGAACATTTAAGCATATCCTTTCATATTGTTAGGTATTCATAACAATGAGGTTACCACCTTTATTTGCTGGTTTGATTATTATCTTGGGGTATTTGTGAAGGGATTTTATGGCTTGTTTTTGTTTATGGGTATGATTATTGAGACTGGTATTTTCAAGATTTAGTCTTTTAATTCCACCTGTTACTCGCTGGACAAAGGCCCAGATATTTGGATTATTGCTCAGATGTGGAAAGGCTCTAGATTTTGGTCTAAAGGACAGCGGTGGGGGAAAGATGACGCCTGGAATGCACAAGCGGGGCAAGGGGCATGTCATCCACCACATGACCCTCCTCCCACAGATCCATCAGATCGATTTTGCCTAAGTAGCTAAATTAGAAAAATTTCACTGAGCGCAAAAGTGCAAATTTAGTGGCTAAATCAATTTCACCAAAATCAAACCGCTCACCCCTACTGGCTACTGGGTATTAGCAAAGCAGCTGTCAGGGCTCAGCCATAAAGACAGTAGTGAAGTGCAACTAAATCAGATAGGGGCACAGAATAGTTTTTTTCTGGATAAGAAAGTTAAAGTGGTTCTAAACTACCGGTGAAGTAACTGGTGGCCTCAGGTTATACACAGAGCTGAAACCAATCCTCCTACATACAGTATCTCACAAAAGTGAGTACACCCCTCACATTTTTAAAAATATTTTATTATATCTTTTCATGTGACAACACTGAAGAAATTGCACTTTGCTACAATGTAAAGTAGCGAGTGTACAGCTTGTATAACAGTGTAAATTTGTTGTCCCCTCAAACTAACTCCACACACAGCCATTAATGTCTAAACCACTGGCAACAAAAGTGAGTACACCCCTAAATGAAAATGTTCAAATTGGGCCCAAAATGTCCATATGTTGTGTGGCCACCATTATTTTCCAGCACTGCCTTAACCCTCTTGGGCATGGAGTTCAACAGAGCTTCACAGGTTGCTCCTGCATGCCCCCTGCAGCACGCCCCCGGCAGTATCCGTGACCGCCAGGTCCAGGAGACCCAGCATATCATAGATCATGGTAAACGGCCGCTGTGAGTGGCCCTTTTCCACGTGATCGCTCTGTCAAATGACGGAGCGATCATATGTAAACAAGCTGGCGGATATCTGACTTATCTCTCCCCTCTCTGCACCGAGCGGTGCAGTGTGAGAGGAGAGGGGGGAGAGATGAGAAACATCGGTGCTGTGGGCAGAGAATCTGAAGTGTCCACAGCACTGCTATGTGACAGAGGCTGAGGTCAGAGGTTGTCTGCACCCCCCCCCCATCCATCCATCCATGCACATCCATCCAGCCTGACCAGTGCTCACCCAGCCATCCAGCCTGACACATGCTCACCCACCCATCCAGCTTGATCCATGCTCACCCACCCATCCAGCTTGATCCATGCTCACCCACCCATCCAGCCTGATCCATGCTCACCCACCCATCCAGCCTGATCCATGCTCACCCACCCATCCAGCTTGATCCATGCTCACCCACCCATCCAGCTTGATCCATGCTCACCCACCCATCCAGCCTGATCCATGCTCACCCACCCATCCAGCCTGATCCATGCTCACCCACCCATCCAGCTTGATCCATGCTCACCCACCCATCCAGCTTGATCCATGCTCACCCACCCATCCAGTCTGATCCATGCTCACCCACCCATCCAGCCTGATCCATGCTCACAAAAAAGGATATACACTTTATTTGGGTACAGTGTTGTATGACCGCGCAATTGTCAGTTAAAGTAGCACAGTGCCGTATCGCAAAAAGTGGCTTGGTCATGAAGGAGGGTAAATCTTACGGAGGTTAAGTGGTTAAAGTGCATATTAGGCCAAACGATTCCAGTTTTGGATAGATTGGGGAAGATTTAAAACTCCTGTTGGGTTTATACTGCCAGTGAAAAAGATTTCCTTTTCCTTCCTGTCCTGCTGACAACAGCATCCCCAAACTGGAAGTGAGGAAAAATCTTAAGCAGGGACCCAGACAGAAATATAAATCTAAAAAAAATATAAATGAGGAGCTTTGACTAATCAGTAATTAATGGTCAATCAGATTCATGCAAGGCACAATGGCTCCGGTGAGGCTGTTCTAAAAAGAAAAAAAAAATAGTAATGAATAGCATACTAGTAAAATGAAATAATCAACCTGGATTATCTAATGTGCCACTCTTAAAATATACCAGCTTCAATGGTGTAGTCATATCTTGGCAAATAAGAATAAAATGGTCAGCGGCTATAAATAAGTATCTGTCTCACTCCAGGTCAAGCTCTACTACAGAGTTTCCATGATTATCAGCCACTGTCTCACTTATTCACATGTGATAGTACTTTTCTCTTCCACCGCTCCTCTATTCATAGTAAGGATTTCAGTGTGTACAACTCTTCAGTAATGGGCCAGAGACATCATTGACTGCCATTTATAGCCTTGGTCAACAGATGGTTTTCTAGTACCATCTCATTGTAGATCCTAAGGTATATTGTGCAATTAACACCCGTGGTATCACTTTTACACTTTGCAAGCTCACTGGATATGGACATTTAAATACTTAAATGTTCTTAGCTTAGGTTGATTGTAGTCATATCAGTACACTTGCAGTAAATGAGTTTTAATGCAAGACCACCCTGACCTCTGTAGCTGCAGGCAGTGTGGAGCAACTCATCCTTAAAGTTCCCAGCTGAAGCATGAATGTTGTTGGTTGCCTTCCCAGCAGCTCTATTCACTCCCTCAGCAGTGACTTATCAGCTCAGCTCTCCTGCCCCCCCCCCCCCTCCCTGCAGTAACTTAGCACTTCAGCTACCCTTGCTTCCTGCTCTCAGCAGTGACTCAGAAGCTAAGCTCACCCTGGTACTCCCAGCAGTGATTTGGTAGTTTAGGTCAGGGGTCTCCAAACTTTCTAAACAAAGGGCTGGTTTACTGTCTTTCAGACTTTAGGGGGGCTGAAGTGGCCAGTGGAAGTACAAAATGCCCCACATAGTGCCTCTAGTCAGTAGAAGGAGGAATAGTGGCCCATCATGGTTATTAGTGGGAGGAATAGTGCCTAAGTGTTAAAATCAGTGGGAGGAATTATGCCCCATTGTTGGTATCAGTGGAAGAAAACATGTCCCATTGTTGGTGTCAGTGAGAGCAGTTGTTCCCCACTTTTGGTGTCAGTGGAAGGAATGGTGCCCCCTTGTTGGTGTCAGTGGGAGGACACCTGGGAATTGCCTGCTAATGCAAGGTGTGGGACAGAAGGACTGTTCATGCCATGTATACTTATTTTTGTTTGTGTATCACGCTCAAGGCCCACAACTGGGTAAAGATTGTTCTGCGTTTATTAGCATAAAAAGACACAATTACTACACTTTGAATTTAAATATATTTTTTAGGAATTATTACATTGTGGTTTTATTTTTATATATATATTGTGGCAGGTTGAGCTTGTGCCACTTCTTAAAATGGCAGTCTAGGCCAGATTTAGCAGGAAACAGGCACATTAATGATGCAGGTGTGTGTTGGGCTTATGTTTGAGACAGAGCTAGAGGTGAGTGGTCTCACCCTCCCGACAGTTACAGTGTGTGAAGGGAGCTGTGATGTGCATATCGCACCATACTGTCCGGGCCAAGACAGACAAAGGCCCGAGCCTGTGAGGATGTAGCAGCTGGGAGCTGTGGTTTGTGCACGAGCACTGGGACTGTGTGTTTGATGGTCTGGAGGACCAAGGCATGAGGCCTGAGCAGTGAGGCTGCAAAGAGAGCCACGAGGCTGAATTCTATGTTTTGTTGCATTGATGGTGAGAAACCCTGCGTGGGAAACCATTCAAGTGTGAACTTTTTGCTTTGTTTTAAATGTGGGCAGAAAAAGCCCAATGAGCTACAAATTCCGCAACTTGTCACAATACACTGTGTGTATATATATATATATATATATATATATATATATATATATATATATATATAAAACAATGTGGTTAAACTGTTTGAACTTGACCAATTTTAGAGTAAGAGCGGTGTTTTCTAACAATAGTATGACAGTTTAATTATAGCTGCTTGAAAAGTTGATCCTACATAGTCTTAACTTAAAAAGCACTTCAAAGTCTTCACTATCTAGAAAGTGAGAGGATAGTAACATAAATAAATATTATTCTGTTTCCCTATATCATACCTTGATGAAATGAAAAAGAAGAGCGTAATTAGTACACTATGTTGCTAAATGTGACCCCTCTCCAAGAGATTGCAGGTGTTTAGAGTGAAGGGTGTCATCATTGCCACAACATATAGTGGGGGAAATAATACTTTGATTCCCTGTAGATTTTGCCCACTTAGCAATAAATTCAAGGTCTATCATTTTTATCATAGGTGAATTTTAAATGATAGAGACAGAATATCAACCAAAAATCCAGAAAAAACATGATGCAAATGTTATAAATTGAGTTGCAGTTTAGTGAGTAAAATAAATATTTGATCCCCAAGCAAAACATGACTTAGTACTAGGTGGAGAAACCCTTGTTGGCAAGCCAAGATAAGACTTTTCTTGTAGTTGGTTACTAGGTTGCATACAGGATTATGATCCACTCATCTTTTTCAGATCTTCATTAAATCCTTAAAGTTTCTTAACTGTCACTTGGCAACTCAAAATTTCAGCTCCCTCCATACATTTTCTATAGGATTAAGGTCTGGAGGCTGGCTAGGCCACTCCATGACTTTAATGTGCTTCTTGAGCCACTCCTTTGTTGCCTTGGCGGTATCTGCTTTGGGTCATTGTCATGCTTGAAGACCCATCCACGACCCATATTCAGTGTTCTGACTGAGGTAAAAAGGTTCTCATCCAAGATTTTATATTACATGCAGGGGCATAACAATAAGGGTTGCGATTGCAACCGGGCCCCGTGTGCCTCCCTTGTACACCTGAATAGGAGGGATGGCGAGGGCGGCATTTAGAGGAACCAATCTCCCATATTTTCCTCCTAATGGAGGAGATTGGTTCCTCTATATGCTGCCCCCGCTGCCCCTCCTATCTAGTTTACTTGTCTTCTGCTGTGTGCTTCCCTGGTCCCCCCACAGAGCTTCTGTCTTCCCCCCTCCTCTCTTCTGACAGCTGCTGTAGAAGATGTGTCATGATGGAGAGATTTGTCATTTACCGGCTCCTTCCTTTTTTGAATGAACAGAGTCAGTGATTGGTACCAATTGGTTCATTCATAACTTAAGCATAGTAAACAGTTTTTACTATACTTCAATTTCTGAATGAATGGAAGGCTCAGTACTCAACTATTCCTGTCAATTCATTCTGTGCAGCTGAGGTTACACAGATGGAGATTGAGGGCTGAGGTTTGTTTAGGCCCCTGATATCTCATCATAGCCCCCCAACAGGGCTCCTAAAAAAAATTGTAAAAAATAATAAAAAAATAAAATTGTAAAAGAAATAATGAAATGGTAAAAAAAAATTAAAATAAAAATTAAAAACTACTGACACCAGTGAGGGAACTATCAGGATTGCAAAGGCTGCAATTGCGACCGGCCCTGGCATTTCACCACTATGGGGAGGCCTGAAGATAGTATTAAGGGGGCCCGCTGCAGAACTTGTGAAAGGGCCCCGCTGCGGGACCATAATAAAGGGACCAACGATGGGAGTAAAGGGCCCCAAGATCAGCAAGGAAAGGGAAGGGCCCTGGCCAGGGGTCAGGGGGCCCTACGTAATTTCTTGCACCTGGGCCCTAAAGGTTCTAGTTACGCCTCTGAATACATGGACCCGTCCATTTGCCCCTCAATGCGGCAAAGTCAGCCTGTACCTTTAGCAGAGAAACAGCCCCAAAGCATAATGTTTCCACCTCCCTGTTTTACTGTAAGGATGGTGTTCTTAGGATCACAGTCAGCTTTTTCTTCCTCCAAATATGGCGAGGCAAGTTAATGCCAAAGGGCTCAATTTTGGTCTCCTCTGACCACAGCACTTTCTCCCAATCCTTCCCTGAATCATTTAGATGTTCATTGGCAAACTTCAGACGGGCCTGTACTTGTGCCTTCTTGAGGAGGGGGACCTCGTGGTTGCTGCAGGATTTCAATCCATGGCGACATATTGTGTTACCAATGGTTTGTTTGGGGACTGTGGTCCCAACTGCCTTGAGATCATTCACAAGCTCCTCCCATGTAGTTCTGGGCTGATTCTTCAGTTTTCTCATGATCATCCCTACCCCATGAGGCCAAGTCTTGTAGCCCATTCCAGCCTTGTGCAGGCCTACAATCTTGTCCCTGATGTCCTTTGACAGCTCTTTGGTCTTGCCCATGATGAAAAGGTTTGAATGCAAGAATGAGATTCTGTGGACAGGGGTCTTTTATACACATAACAAGTTGTCGTTAGGAGTACCTTCATAAATTGACAGGACTAATCTGTGTACCACATGAGCGCTTACTGTAGCCAGTCTGTGGGAGCCTAAATTATTGTTGGTTGGTAGGGGATCAAATATTTATTTACTCACTGAACTGCAACTCAATTTATAACATTTGTATCATGTATTTTTTTCTGGATTTTTGGTTGATATTCTGTCCCTATCATTAAAAATACACCTATGATAAAAATTAGAGAGCCTTCATTTCTTTGCAAGTGGGCACACCTAAAAAATCTGCAGGGGATCAAATAATGTTTTCCCCCACTGTATAAAGACATTTTATACAACTTTGCAATTCCAGCTTTGTGGTAACCGTTTGAGGAAGACTCTTCCCTGTTCCAACATGACTGTCCCCCTGTGTACAAAGCTAACTCCATAAAGATATGGTTTGACCAGTTTGGTGTGGAGGAACTTGAGTGCACATAACTGTGATCTCAACCCCACTGAATCCCAAAACTATGCGGAGCTCACTCCACATAACTAAGTTCATGTGTTTCCCATGAAGGAGTCTTTTTTTTTTTTGTGTGTATTTTTCTACCCTTGCTGCAACAGTTTGGGGAAGGCCCTATTCTGTTCCAACATGACTGTGCCCCTGTGTACAAACTCCATTTGACCAGTTTGGTGTAGAGAAACTTGATTGTTCTGCACAGAGCCCCAACTTCAACCCTACTGAACACCCAAACTACACGGACCTTCCTCCAAATAACTAAGTTCATTTGTTTCCATTGAAAGATTCTAGTAATACTGCAGAATGCAAAGACATTTTGAACAATTGTGTATTTACAGCCTTGCAGCAATCGTATGGTGAAGGACCTTTCCTGTTTTAATCATGGCTCCTGTGTACAAAGCCAGCTCCATAAAGACATAATTTGACCCGTTTGGCATGTAATTGAGTTGCCTTCACAAAGCCCTGACCTCAACCCTACTAAACACCTTTTGGATTAATTGGAATGCCAATTGTGAGGCAGGTCTTCATATCCAACATCAGTACCTGACATCACAAATGAGCACAAATTCCCCGAAAGAGTGAAGGTGCTTTAGCTTGCAAGAGGGATCAGCTCCATATTAACCACTTTACAACCAGGCCATAGCTGAATGATGGCTGCAGAGCGGTTTGTTAATTCTGGGATGACGTACAGAGACGTCCTCCCAGAATCGGGCCCCCCGGAGCACGCATCCGGGAATATGCGCGTCCGGTGCATCACGGATTATGGCGGCTCATAGCAGCCCTTTACCACGTGATGTAAACAAGTCGGCGCATGTCCGGCTTATCTCTCCCCTATCTGTACTGATTGGTACCATGTGAGAGGAGAGGGGATTGATCAGATGGAACAGCGCTGTGGGCAGGATCTGTAGTGCCCACAGCATTGCTCTGTGCCACTCATCCATCCATCCAGCCATCCATCCATACTCCAATCCATCCTCAGCCATCAATCCATGCCCCAACCCATGCTCCAATCCAAACTCCAAACTATACTCCAATCCATCCATCCATACTCCAATCCATCCTCAGCCGCCCATCGATACTCCAATCCATCCTCAGCCATACATCCATACTCCAATCCATACTCCAGTCCATCCATACTCCAATCCATTCTCAGCCATCCCCATCTATGCTCAGCCATTCCCATCTATGCTCAGCCATCCCCATCCGTGCTCAGCCATCCCCATCCGTGCTCAGCCATCCCATCCATGCTCAGCCATCCCATCCATGCTCATCCATTCCCATCCATCCCCACCCATGCTCATCCATCCCCATCCATGCTCGTCCATCCCCATCCATGGCCCATCCATCCACAGCTCATTTTTTGGGCATTTCCATTGTCCTGGTGCTCCAGGACCTTCAAAAGTGCAAGAGGTAGTCAATAAATTATGTGTGTAATTTATGTCCCTAGAACATCTGATGGTGCTCCCTGCATGTTGGGCCTCTGTATGTGGCCAGGATGTGTAAAAGTCTCACACATGTGGTATCGCCATACTCAGGAGTAGTAGAATATATTTTGGGGTGTAATTTGTGGTATGCATATGCTGCGTGTGAGAAATAACCTGTTAATATGACAATTTTGTGAAAAAAAAGAAAAAAAATCTTGATTTTGCAAAGAATTGTGGGGAAAATTTACAACTTCAAAAAATTCACCATGCCTCTTACTAAATACCCTGGAATGTCTTCTTTCCAAAAAGGGGTCATTTGGGGGATATTTGTAATTTCCCGACTTGTTAGAGCCGGTTCACACTGAGGCGATCCGACTACAGGCACGACTTTGCCAGACAACTTCAAGGCAACTTGGAGGCAACTTGGAAGCAACTTCAAACTTGACTATGCCAGGCGACTTTGCCTGTGGCCAATCAGAGAAGGGAGAGAGGGGGTTGCCCTAAAATAAATTCTATTCTTTTCACTGTGAAGTCGCTTCTGTTTAGATGGGGATCCGACTTGGAGGCGACTTCCATTGAATTCTATGGGCACAAGTCGGATAGAAGTCGCCTCAAAGTAGTACAAGAACCTTTTCTGAAGTCGGAGCGACTTCAGTAGTGTACATTTAGACCGCTCACATTCACTTCTATGGGATTTCACTTGGCAAGCGACTTGGGCGACTTGGAATGACACAAGTCGCCTCCCAAGTCGCTGTAGTGTGAACCGGCTCTCAGGGTCTCAAGAAATGAGATAGGCCGTCAGTACATCAGGTGTGATCAATTTTCAATGATTGCCACCATAGCTTGTAGATTCTATAACTTTCACACAGACCAAATAATATACACTGATTTGGGTTATTTTTACTAAAGATATGTAGCAGTATAAATTTTGGCCAAAATGTATTCAGAAAAATGACTAATTTGCAAAATTTTATAACAGAAACAAAGAAAAATAGAACATTTTTTTTACACATTTTTTTGGTCTCTTTTCATTTATAGCACACAAAATAAAAAAAACTGTGGTGATCAAATACCACCAAAAGAAAGCTCTGTTTGAAAAAAAAGAGAAAAAAATAATTTGGGTACAGTGTAGCATGGTTGCGCAATTTTCATTCAAAATGTGAGAGTGCTGAAAGCTGAAAATTGGTCTGGTTGTTAAGTGCCCATTGGTCAATGGTTTTGGATTGCAATGTCCAGCAAGCTCATATAGGTATGGTGGTCAAGTCTTCATAAACAAAGGCAAACCAGACATAATTGTGTTAAATAGTCATGCAAAAAAAAAACATACTTTCAGGTCTCATTCATACAAATGCTGAGGCTTGTACACTGTGAATGGGCATTTTGCTTATGTGGCTTGTCTATACAGCCCATGTAACACTATGGGGCACAGCAATCGCATGGACACAGCTGTTTCTCTGAATTTGACAGGGATGGAGGTGAGCAGCCCCGAACACAGACTTCTTGTGTACCCAGAGAACACTCTTCACTTTGTCACTACTCCTTAGAACAGTCCCCTTAATAATTGTCCAGAAAAATGACAGCACTGGGACACCATCCGAAATATCCCAGGGATAGCAGCAGCAGCTATCACCAGCATCCTACACTCGGGTCTGTACTCACAATTTCCCTGGTTACTTGGATGCCTTTTTCCAATATCAGACAGACATTTCTCCAGTGAATTCTCCAGACTGGATCCTTAGTGAAATCCTTTGATTAGCTTCAGATGTTTTTTTTAGCAAACTGGCCCCCCTGCTTAGGAATAACTGCAACCTTGATGAGTGCAGGTGGAAGCTGGGCTGCCTAGGTCAGCAGGCCTTAAGGCTGGGAACTTCTCCTCCTGGACAAGAAGTGGACTGATCCAGACCCCAGACTAATTATGTGCTTTGCAGCCATCTACTGCATGCAGCTCCCCAACAATTGGCTAAGACCCCAAAAATGTTAGGACTGCTCATTTGACCTGCTCCACTCATATGTTCAGTAGCCTTCTAGGAAGACCTGTAGCCTGTGAAACTTTGATCAGTCTACTCCACTTAAAACAGAGGAGTCAAATACACTAAATTTACCTAGCCTATCCAGTAAGATACCTAGGAGGGTGCTACATCTAGTTAAAAAAACAGTGGATAATAAAAAAAAATACTAAAAGAAAGCTCTACCTGTCTAAAAAAAAAAAAAGGCAAAATAGTTATTTCAGTAATTGTCAAGCTATCACAGCACTGAAAACTGAAAATGGCTTAGACAGGAATAGAAGGTAACCATGCAGTTTAGAGGTGGTTAAAAATATTTTCAGACACACTTGAGCACTCACCTAGTAATTTATTTTGAACATCTGTAAACCTTCTAATTACTGCAATTATATATTTAGCCAATCATGTGGCAGCAGCTCAATGCATAAACTTCCACAAATACAGGTCAGAAGCTTCAGTTATTGTTCAGCAAGAGAATGTCAAAAATATGTTTTTGACCATGGTATGAACATTGGTGCCAGATGGGCTGGTTTGAGTATTTCCGTAACTGCTGATCTCCTGGAAATTTCATGCACAGCAGTCTCTACAGTTTCCTCAGAATGGTGTGAAGAACAAAAAAAAATTGAGCGATGGTTGAGAAATGCCTTGTTGATGAGAGGTCAGAGAAAACTGGCCAGACTGGTTGGAGTTCATGAAAAGACTATGGTAATCTTGAAGTGGTTGGGCTACAACAATGGAAGATCACATTGGGTTCCATCCCTGTTAGGCAAGAACAGAAAGCTGAGGCTGCTGTGGGCATCGGATCACCAAAACTGGAAAAATGTAGCCTGATGTCATGAATCTCCATTCCTGGTGAGGCACACAGATGGTAGGACAATCACTGGATCTAAATCCAGTAGATCCAGGGGGTGTTATGCGGCAAGAAGGAATGGTATAGGAGGAATTGGGCTGGAGATAGGACTAATTCATAGGAAGTCAACATTGAGGTGGTGCGGTGTACCTCTTTCCAGAAGGATTGTATATGGGGCAAGACCACCAGATGTGCAGGAGTGTATCAAAATCTGTTTGACATCTCCAGCAAGTTTCTGGGATTTCTGGATTAAATTTATGTAGAAGGGTCGGTGTGCAATACCATAGTGTTTGAATTTTGTATCCGTTTTCATGTGTGGTCACGTTTATGGAACCTTTGTGGATATTTAGGTATATTTGTTCCCATTCTTCCTGTGAGAAAAATCAGGATAAATCCCTTTCCCATGACAGACAAGCTTTGCTATTGTTTGGAGAAAGATTTGTAAACAGTAATAAGTGTATGATTGATATGCTGTGGCGTTGGGGTGTCTTTCGTGTGCATAGCATTTCAAAGGTTGTTAGTTGTCATGAGCAAGAGGATCCTTTATTTAGTGAGTGTAGGTAATGTGCAAGCAGAAGGCATGTCCATGTTGGCGTGGGTGGTCTTTCTATTCTGGTCATTGTGAGTTAGCAATCCGCCTTTGCCAAAATAGTGAGTAGCTAGCATTTGGTCCTGGGGCCAGTGCTCAGTGAGGAATTGGGGGTGTAATCCTGGGGGAAAATCCAGGTTCATTCAGATCGAAGTGAGTGGTCCTGGTGTAGTTGAGAGGTAAGTAGTCTTGCAAGTTGTTTTAAAGCATTGTAACGTTGGTCCTATCAATGGGTGTGTATGTATTTCTTGAGGGATATGGCAGTCAAGTAGCCAAGGTAGGGAGGTGAGGGGTAGAGAAGTACAGAAAGCTTCTAAGGAGACCCAGTCTTTAAGAGAGCTGTGGACATTTCAATCCAATATTCTAGCAAGATGGCAAACTCGGTAATAGCTTCTGATGTCCGGTAGGCCTATCCCTTCTAGGTGTTTAGGTAAGGTGAGATGGGCATAGCTAATCCTAGGTTTACGGTCTCCCCAGATAAATCTATAACAGCCGCTATTGTATGTCTTGAAGAAGGCTGACGGTAAGTGAATGGAGATGGGCTGGTGGTAGGTGAATGGGGATGTTCTGTAGTAGGTAGAGCAATCATGGAAGGGTGTTCATCTTTCAAATCTCTGCCCTGCCAAACCAAGAAAAGATGGGCTTATTCCAGTTTTTGAGGTCAATTGATAGTATATTTAAGATTTGTATGCAGTTTTTTTATGTTTAAGTCTTGCAGTTTGGAGGGGAGCTGTATGCCAAGGTATGCTATGGAGTCAGATCTCCAACAGAAGGGAAAGATCCACCAATTTCTGTGGTAGGGATAAGTTGAGTGCAAAGGATTTTGAGATATTGATTTTTAAATTAGATATCGTATAGAAGTGTTGTAATTCGGCTAGTAGGACTGTGAGCATTGTAAGTGGTTGAGTAAGGAATAGTAGAATGTCTTCAGTGAATGTTGCAAGTTTGTATTCCCTATTAGCAGCGTGTATTCCCTGAATGTCTGGATTTTGTCTGAGTCTGTTGAAGAAGGGTTCTAAGGTAATTACAAAGAGAATGGGAGACAGTGGGCAACCTTGTCTAGCCCTGATGTGAATGGGGAAGGCATTTGACAGGGTGTTATTGACCCGTACCTTAGCAGATGGGTTAGTATATAAAGACATAATGAGCTTTAGCATATGGTGCCTAGCCCTATTGTTTGAAGCACAGTTGTCATATAGTCCCATGCCACCCTGTTGAATGCCTTCTCTACATCCAGGGGCAGGTAGAAGCCTTTCTGTCCTGAGAAAGTCGTCACATGATGTAGATTGAGTGCCTTGATGGTGTTGTCTGTTGCTTCTTTTCCGCGTATTAAGCCTGCTCAGGCAATGAGGGAGGGGAGAAATGGAAGCAGTTTGGTTGCTAGGATTTTTGAAAACAATTTTATGTCCACATTGAGAAGTGATATTGGCCTATAATGTGAAGCTTGTGTGGGGTCTTAACTAGAGTTGAGCGAACCTCTGGAAGTTCGGGTTCTGCTGGTCCGTCCGAACTTCGGGACAAAGTCCGGGTCCGGACGGAACCCGAACGATCGCACGGACAACGAACCCCATTGAAATTAATGGGGACCCGAACTTTTATGCACAAAAATGGCTGTAACAAAGTCCTGGAAAGCCCTAGAGGGCTGCAAAAGGAAGTAAAATGGGGACAGGGAAATAACTGTAAATATTTAAAAAAAAATAAAAACATAAAAAAAGCAAAAATGGAGGTGAATGTGGATCATCTTCAAACTGTGTCTGAAAAGTATTAATTAACGGTAGAAGCCATATAACTGTTCTAAAATCATCTTCAAACTAGGGCAAGTGCCCTACAAATAAATGGGGATAGGGAAAATAAATTAAAATCAAGTAAAAAAACGGGAAGGGGGGTGGATGTGGAGTAGGAGCCTAGAGGTTGACTAGGCCGTGACCGTGGCAGTGTAGGTGGAAGTGGCGGTGGTAGAGGAGTAGGAGGAGGTAGCCAACATGGTTTTTTTTTTGTATTGAGGCCTATTCAAAAAAAGAAGTATATGAATGGCTGTGTGAGTCCGGTCTAAATGTTTATTCTGCACAAGGTACAGACAAGGTGCCGGATCAGTTGGAGATCCGAGGATGAGGTGTAGGTGGGGGGAAGGGCAAAAAAATGAACTAAAATTAAATAAAAGGGATAGGGGTAAATAAACATCCCGTGAACGGGATCAAACTTCTACTAAAATCTTGTCAATATACCGAAGATGGCAATTAATTATGAAAAGTCTGTGTCAAACTTCTACTAGG
>BLSH010459703.1:2977293-2997875 GCA_018402905.1 Glandirana rugosa | reverse complement strand
CTCAAAGAGAAAATAGCACACAGGGGGGTCTGGTAATTACCGTGTTTTAACAAGTACCTATACGAAGCAAGGGTACCCAATTACTAATTATGAGTATGTGGTGTGTTCGGTTGTTGGTTAAATAATATTCTTTGTGTGGAAGTATGACGGGATTGATGGTGGTATATAGATCTTGTGTAGTGGTAGTTTACGTTAACGTGAGTAAGTATTTGGACACCGGTTGAGGAGGGTACTGGAATTTTTTATCTGTGTTCCGGATAGTAAGGACCATCGATTTTAGGGGTTAAAGTAAGTGCTAAGGGGGAAAGGCAAGAGTAAAAGAGGAATATCTCTCCACCTAGTTCCCATTTTGAGCATATATGAGTCAAAGTTTAGTTAGGGGATTTTAGCTACCAGGAATGATAGGCCTTGTGTCTATTTTTTAAGGTCATGGGAGGAGTTGGCCACAGGTTTATGAATGAGTGCAATTGCATTTGATGGTGATGTGTTCTAGATATATGGTGGTAGTTAGGGCAGTATGAAGGTGTGTTTCTTATAATAAATTGGTTGTTGGCTTGTGTGGTGTATGAGTATTAATCATTAACCCATGGGAACGAAGCATATCCATGAACAATTTTGTGCCATTAATGGTCTGGGGGGACACACGATAAAAGAGAAACTCCCTGTAGTTCCCTTGACCAGCAGCCACCCACCAGTTCAACAAGACAGTGTTAGTAAAAAATACAGAGAGGACATTCTGTATTGAAGTGAGACTTGGGGATCTGCTCCACAGGGCCATCATGATTTGAAGGGAGAGCCAATCCTTGTTCCTATGTGCAGGGGATGTTAGGATTTCTGGCATCTTTTCTGGGATTCCCTACTCTGTTTAGAATTTTTTATTGGTGGTCGAGTGGGGTATAAAGCGTAAGTGAGGCGCTTGCAGTTAAGGGGGTAATTTTGGGGGTTTCTGTGTGATTGATAAGTTAGGCATTGTGTCATGAAACCACAGCAAATATTCATGTCTTACCTGTTGCCTACCTTTGCTGCATGTGTCCAGTTAAAGGCCGGGCTTGTCTGACTATCCCTGTCTGCCTGATACCTCAAACTTCGGCTTGTTCTCTGTTTCTCCTGTCTGCTTGTAGCCCTGGCCCTTTGCTATTACCTCTGACTATTCTTTGCTGTTTCTGCGCTGTTGCTTTCTCTCTTCCACCTGTAGCCAGCCGAGCGTGAGCTAGGGGACCCCGGGGGCCGCGACCTGGATCCAGTTGCAGCCAAATTCATCCTCTCCACTAGAGGCACTGGTGAACACCTGCTCTTAGACTCCGCGCCCTGGGGAAACCGATGCACTAGCTCCCTGTGTTTCAGTGTACGTGCCCCAGGGGACCCTCTTCCTGTATCAACTGGAACACATTAGCAGCAGTCAGCCATAGGTCCACAACCTTAGTGGTGCGTTTCAAAAGCCTTGGTGCGATTCACACTCCAGTGGTGCGCACCTGTCACCTGACACCAGACGTCGTGACACATTGCCCTCGAACTCGTATCTAAACCGTTATAACAGAGGATACTATACAGTCTCTGGAGGGATTTTTTCCCTTTTCCTTTCCTTCCCTTGTTCTAGGGGGCATATATGGAAGGTGGCGTGCCTGTGCCAGGGTTCAGTCTGATGAAAAGAGTTAGGGATTGGAGAGGAGGTACAGGACAAGGAGGAGATGTGGGAGGTGAGCGGGTGAAGAATAGCAGAAAGAGAGGATGAGGGAGGAAGGTATCAGCAACGTTTTTTTGCATTGGTTGGGGATAATGGCGTAGGATGTCCTTGGAAATAGAACATAGGCCCAGTAAAGACTCCCCCCAACCTTATGCCGTTAAGGTGATAGCAATATACATCATAATTAGCAGTATAGAGTAATATAATATTTAGGGGTGTGGCTAGTGGCTCACGGCGGCAGACGTGTCCAGAGAGAGCTCCGGCAGACCAAAAGAGAAGCCAGGGCCATCCAAGCGAAAAGACACCAGGTGAGATCCGAAATACTCACCATCAGCTCACCCACATCATCCCCTTTACCCTCATCCCAAAATCGGGGAAATCGGGCACCAGACGAAGGGACCGCCGAACGGTAATCGAGGCCGCGGCTTCACCTGAGACCAGGCCGCAAGGATCTCCGATCGTTAACACAAACCTCTAAACACCACTACACCCCTAAGAGGTACTCCTAGCCCCCCCTAAGAACAATAAGGACAATAAGGACACCAGTAAACCTTCGGCGCGAACCCCAATCCGGGAAATCAAACACCGGACGAAGGGACCGCGAAGCGGTAACCGAGACCAGGCCTGAGGCTTTCCGGGCGATAATACAAACCTCTAAACACCACTACACCCTGGAGAGGTGTACCTAGCCCCCCTTTAGAACAACACAGATGCCCGTGAACCTACGGGGAAAACCCCCAAGACATTGAGTGGCGCTAGGCCCGGACGTGCCCTACCACCAGCGCCCAGGTCCACCTGTTACCTCTCGTCCAAACGATCCCCCACCAACCCCAATTCCAAAGACTGCAGAGACTAGGGGTATTGTTGTTGGGGAGATTCACTGGCTCCATTTTAGATATCTACAATTAACAGGTTGTGTAGGCCTGAAGCCGCGGTCTACAGTTTGTCTACAGTTTGTGACTGGACATACACAATCTCAGAGAGCCACAATTCAACAACTTACAGGCCTCACACAGATCCCAATCCTCCAAGCCCTGACAGAGACCTGGGATCTCCCTACAACAAAAACTCATGTGGAACTTTAACCAGAAACATCAGAATCTCCCCTGATTTTCTTCTGATAACTAGCGTCTTCCACTTTAATCCCTGATCTCACCCCTTAACTGAACTTATGAACAGAATGACACCTCAATAAGGGGCGAGGGGGAACCACATATCCTTTACCAGCAGCTGGGACTGACAAACAAGATGGGCAAACCCCAAAAACCACAGACACAACCAGGATCACAAACGAGATCTCAACGCTTACTAGCTGGTACATCTGGCCCAGATATTGCAGATATCTTTAAAAGCCATTCCCAGAAAGGGAAAAATATGTCAAGCATCAAAAACCCTTCACAAGATTACTCTGACGATGAGGACTTCGATGATGATGTCTCTGCTATCTCAGATAGAACATCTAGAACAAACACCAATCATGACCAACCCCTGACAATAGGGGACATGACGGAAATTGCGACAGACATAAAAAAGTCCTTCGCAGCCGCGATTACAGACCTCAAAGCGGATATACTACGCTTGACAGAACAATTAGCAACAAACGAGAAATCAGGAAAACAAAGGGACAGAGCAATTAAAAGACTGGAGTTCATCACCACCTCTCACTCAACACACCTCATAAACATCAACAGACAAATGGAGGACCTGGACAACAGAGGGAGAAGAAATAATATCAGGATAAGAGGCATACCTGAATCAATAAATTCCGAAGAAATTAAACAGGTCCTCACTTCCATCTTTAACAATATTTTGGAAAGACCCATAGACTCTACCATCGACTTTGAAAGGGCCCACAGAGCCCTAAGACCCAGAGGCCCGGATTCAACACCTCCCAGAGACATAATCTGCTGTCTTAACAGCTTTCCCCTTAAAGATGAGATTTTGACGAAAGCCAGACAGAATGACCAAATCCTCTTCAATGGTTCAACAATCCAACTCTACCAAGACCTGTCACCCATAACACTGAAAAACAGAAAAGCGATAAAACCTGTACTGGAAATACTAAAAGAGAAAAAAAATTCCATATAAGTGGAAATTCCCTTTTGCCGTCCAGATCACAGTAGAGGGAAAACAAGTTCTTCTACGCACACCTGAAGACATCCCCTCCTTCTGTGAGGCCATTCAATGCGAAATCATTGACCTCCCTGAATGGTACCAGGAATTTCGCCTGCCTACCCACATGACCCCATCAAGTCATTCTCCTGGAAACTCCCCCCTTAAAACACTATACCCTAAAGGAGGAAAGAAACAAAAATCTATTGAAGGCCATAATATAGGCACTCCTGCCTCCAAATCTCAAAGAACAAGAGACAATAGATTTTGAAACTCATCTTATGCCTCCCCTCTTTGTCTGATTACAATAAGTACGAACTACCACCACCACTAGACTTTAAACTTCACCAGAATACCTCGATACCACATCACTAACCATAAGAACACACAGGAATAAGAGAAGTAACAACCAATGAACATAATTCCGCACAGAACTTTCTTGATATCGGCCCCCATACACTTGTAAAGGAATGAGAAAGAATAGAGAATGGGGAAATTGGTTTGAGTGACAGATTCGCATTCTTAAATGACCCCAGCTTACTAACTTCCCCAAGAAGTTTCCAATATCTTTATAGGAACTGCTATTCTCACCTTTATCCACCAAACACACCCTGTTAGGGTGACACCAAACCAGAGACTGCGACTACTCTTCCAGCTTCTGGGGGCTGGGCCCGGTGGCGGGGTGGGGGGGGGAGACTGGAGAGGGGGTGGTCTTGTCCGCCTCCTGTTTGGTCCCCCCCATTAGCCTTCCCGCCTTCTTTGCCTTGGACCGCTCGAGTGAGAGAGCCTCGCCCTAGCCAACCAGTAATCTAAATTTACAAATAACACAAGCTTTGGAAAATTCTTGGGATTCATAAGCCCCTCTCTACAGGTCACTACCCCCCAACAAGCCCTATTAAGGGATTCAGGCGGGGGCGGGTCTCTCGCTTAGACCATAGAGGCTACTCAGCTAACAGTATTTCTGACTATATGCTTATATGTCTTACGGTTAAGAACTTACAATGTTTGTTTTTTTCACATTCTTGTTACAAAAGTTTAATGGTTGGGAGATAGAGGACCCATCGCAACAGCCTAACCCAATGGGTTTAGGTGACAAGGGTCTTGGTATGTCCCCCCTGTTTGTTTAACTGTTATAAGTTGACTTCCCTAGCTTATACAAACTCAATTGTTTACTTCACTAAAAGGATATGTGGCACCCCTGTCACACTAGACACGTACTAAATCCTATCCACCCCAAACAATAACCTTTATACAGTAATAATACTTAAATCTTCCTTTTTTACTAGACCCCGCCGGGATTTACTTTCACTTAACCCCCCATAGGGTAAATCTCATAAGAGAAAAAACGAGCCTCCACACATATGATATCCTACTTCTTACACTACTCGAACTGTTCCACCAACAGCAGAGTTAGTGATTAACAGAGATCCCCCTCCCTATTTACCCACAACTTCTTCCCCCTTTTCTCTTCCCCACTCCAACCCCCTCCCCTCTCTAATCATGGCATACTCCAACCTAGGGAAACACCCCACAATAATTTCACACAATGTGAACGGCCTTGGAACACCAGAGAAAAGACATAAAATCCTAAGAGAACTCAGAAAGGCACAGCCCCAAATCGTATTCTTACAAGAAACACATTTTAAAGGGACAAATATACCTAAGATGACAGACAACTTCATAATTAAAGCATTCCACGCAACCAACCCACTAGCGAAAATGAAAGGAGTGACAATCCTTTTAAGCAAAAACTCTTCGTTCCAAACGGAACAAGTTCTGGCTGACCCGGAAGGCAGATATCTCTTCCTAAAGGGCACTATGTTAGGAACCCCAACAACTTTAGCAAACATTTACTTTCCGAACAAAGCACACATCTCCTTTTGCCATAAAATAACAGAAGAACTCAAAAACTTTGCAAAAGGCCGAATAATACTTGGTGGAGATTTCAATATCCCTCTAAACCCCCTTCAGGATACATCTTCCGGCAAATCAAGTGTCCCCTACCGTACCCTCAAAAGACTTAAAACAACACTACTGTCTCTCTCGTTGATAGACTCATGGAGACTGTTAAATCCTTCTGAAAAAGATTTCACCTTCTTTTCTGCCCCACATAAACGCTACACAAGAATAGATTACCTCTTTATCTCTCAAAGAGACATCCCCTCGATTAAAAAAGCGAGAATAGGCAACATTGCTCTCTCAGACCATGCACCCATTTCAATCCATCTAACACCGCAAAACCAGACCCCAAAATCTTTTAACTGACGCCTAAATCCAAATTTATTAACTGATCTAGAGATAACCTCACAAATTAAATCTAAGCTAAACGATTTCTTCCACCTAAATGGAACCCCAGACACACAGCCACTAATTACGTGGGAAGCACACAAGTGTGTATTTAGAGGAGAGCTTATTAAATGGGGTAGCAGGAAAAAGAAGGAGAAAGAGAACCATATTGCTAGCCTTGTAACCAAAATAAACCAACTAGAAAACTTACACAAACAATCACTTTCTGCAGCCGCAGAACTAGAACTAATGGACAAGAGGAAAGAACTGCAAGATTTCCTTGATAAAGGGATAAAAAGATCACTTTTCCTCAAAAAAAACATTTATTATGAATACGGAGACAAGGCTAGCAAACTTCTAGCTAGAGCCCTGCACGACACCAAAACAGCAAATGTTATACACAGTGTACACTACTCAAAAGGTGCAGAAATCCACGACCCCAATCACATTGCAAAAATATTTCAGAAATTCTACACAGAATTATATAATATTCCATCTCAAAACAATTCCCGACCTACCACAAGTAACAGAACAACACTAATCAATGAATTTATTCAACAAAGTAGCTTACCCAAACTGACTAGAAAAGAAACAGAGGAACTTGAAAAGCACATCACTACGGAAGAAATTGCAAACACCATCAAAAACTTAAAAACAGGGAAAAGCCCTGGCCTGGATGGTCTTACTTCCCAATATTATAAAACTTTTGAACCACAGCTAACCCCCCCACTACTCCTGGCCTTAAACTCCCTAAAACAAAAAGACCACAAAAATCCCGCAAGAATTCCTTTCTGCACAAATAACAGTCATACCCAAACCAGATAAGGACCATAAAAACTGTGCCAATTACAGACCCATTTCACTATTGAACACCGACCTGAAAATACTAGCAAAAATCCTAGCGAACAGACTTAAACCCCTTTTACACAAAATTATAGGCAAGGAACAAGTTGGTTTTATGCCAGGACGAGAGGCTAAAGACAACATCATTAAAACTCTAAATATAATTCACAGAATGAAAGAGGGGATCCTCAAGGGCCTTCTCCTGTCAACCGACGCGGAGAAGGCCTTTGTCAGAGTCGCGTGGGACTTCATGTTTGTGACCTGCGAGCACATCGGGCTCAGTGGAAGAATGATGTCTTGGATACACTCCCTATATAAGAACCCCACTGCTAAAGTCAAGGTAAACAACCTTCTTTCGGATCCAATTCAAATCAAAAATGGAACAAGGCAAGGCTGTCCACTTTCCCCACTCTTATTCATCTTAACACTTGAACCACTAATCAGAACCATCAATAAAAGCCCTGACATACACGGGATCAAAATAAAGAGAGAGAAAGAGAGAGAATTCAAATTAGCAGCATACGCTGATGACCTACTGTTCTTTATTGCTCAACCCCTTATTTCTATACCGAACTTAAACAAAATACTAAACCACTATAAAATCATTTCAAATTTTAAAATAAACAACGGTAAGTTGGAGGCTATGAACATTACACTCACACCTGATTTAGAAAAATTAACAAAACAAAATTGTCCATACAGATGGGAAGAAAATTCACTAAAATACCTAGGAATAAAACTAACACGAAACCCCAAAGAACTTTATCAACATAACTTTCTCCCATTATTGAAAAATATCGAATCTGATCTCAAAAAATGGAATACCAAACAATTCTCTTGGTACGGCAGAGCAGCAGTACTAAAAATGGCGATACTACCCAGGCTTCTATATCTTTTCCACACCCTTCCGATTGATATTCCCCAAGAATTCTTCAAAAAACTCAACAGAGCTCAAAGAAGCTTTACCTGGGCTCATAAAAGACCCAGATTACAGTGGAAACAGCTTACATATCCTAAAGAAAGAAGTGGACTAGGTATCCCTGACTTCCAAAAATACTATTTCGCCACCCATATCACCAGAGTAATGGACTGGCAATGCCATGCTAACAACAAAGATTGGGTAAACCTTGAAGAGATTGACCCCTCGGTAAACACAAAATTCCTCCCATGGACCCCATACAAATTCTACCCACAAAAAATTAGATCTCATCCTCTGATAAACACAACACTAAAAATTCTCCAAAAAATTATAGAACCCCACCAAATCTCCACCACTAGAAGCCCTCTTACAGCCATTGCAGGTAACCCAGAATTTCCACCAGGATCTGACAAGGTCAACACCCTTAAATCCGAACGCAACACGCCCCTCCTGGCTTACGATTGCATTAAAAATGACAAGATTTTGACATTCCCCCAACTCAGACAAAAAAATTTAGGACAATCACTAAACTTTTGGACCTATCTACAAATTTTCAACTACGTCCAAAATAACAAAAACAGAAATCTCTTGGCAAGACCACTCACCAACTTTGAAAAAATACTACTTGACCGAAACCCCTTAAGAGGTGCCACCTCTCTTGCTTATAAATGGATCTCACAACCAGGCTCAGACTTTAGCGATAAACACAAAGCCATATGGGAGACAGATCTTCAAATCTCAATCTCAGAGGCTCAGTGGGAGAAGGCCTCTGTATTCTCTCATAAATGCTCACTTAGCACACGAATGCAGGAAACTTCCTTTAAAATACGTAATCACTGGTACACTACCCCGGTGATACTAAAGAAATGGACACCGGAATTATCTGATTCATGCTGGAGATGCCATAGAGAGGTTGGAACTTTCTTACATTTATGGTGGTCCTGCGGAGAGATTCAAAAATTTTGGACAGAAGTAATAAACTGGACAATCAAAATTACAGGGACGAATGCAAAACTTGATGCGGCCCAATGCCTTTTACATATAAACAATTTCTCTTATCGTAGGTATAAGAGATCCCTAGTCAGACATTTACTAAACGCAGCCAAGACACTTATACCACTCCACTGGAGGTCACCAAACATTCCTTCCACAAAGGACTGGATCCATAAAGTGAACTTGATTCACGATATGGAGGAAACACTTGCAATCCAAAAAGAGAATACTTCACAATTTCACAGAATTTTTTGTAATCATCAGAAGATTACACCACATTACTAAGATAAAATCCTGAACCCCCTACCCCTCATCTACTGATACTCCTTGACCTTTCTGAGTTCTCTAGCCTTCTGTCACATATTTGAATATGACTATCTTTACTAGATTGTACTTAAGTTTTTATCTTGATAAATGCCATGTAACCTTGAAATCGCATACAAATGTTATTAATTTTTTCTTTGTTATTGAAAATTCAAATCACATGTACATGTAGCACTTCTTCAATAAAGCTTTATTGGAAAAAAAAAAAAATATATTTATAGAAACGTTTGAAAGAATTGAATATTACCCTGAGTTATACCCTTTTACATGAGGCTAATGGTGATGTCTGTTGTCTCTTTTCAAGGATAGTGGGTCCCCATGTGGCTTGCTGCTGCTGCTCTCAAGGCAACATAAGCTGCAGGTATTTAATGGTAAAAGCTGGCGCTCAGGACATGACTGGAAATTTAAAGACAATAACAATTTTATATATATATATATATATGAACTTTTAACAGTCCAAGGTGAACATGATAGTATAAAAATGACCAAGTTAATGTTTTCCAGGTGGTAAAAACCACCTGGAATGTGTTGTGATTCCCTGTCTCCCAGTGACGTCACATGCCGACGCGTTGCGCTCCAAGCTGTCTTCCATCCCAGCTACCCGGAACACCACACAGGACTTGCCGGCTTCTCTGTTGTTCACCATGGTCTCCGCGGCAGGTACACTTACACCATAGAAACGCTAGTGACTGCACCCTGGGATACATATCCTTTGACTAATCCATCATCTTTTACCCTAATGTAAGTGATTTATTTTTAATGTTACCACCAATAAATACATTGCACTCAGTGGCGCTTTTCTGCTTCTTCCTTTACGCTGCAGGTAGGTGCTTTAAGCCTTGGAGTGTGGTCCTATGGGTAGGTTGTTGATGTTCGGCTTCTGTGTAGAGACTTCTTGTTCTTCTAGAGAGTGATTCTTTGAGTGTTAAGAAAACTGGTTTCAGTGGAGTCTGTTTTCTACTGGGAGCGTTGCGTGGGGCTATTTAAGCTTGTTAAGCTTGTTAAGCTATGTTGAGGTAGGTGACAGTTCATTGCCATGTGGTATATGTAGCAGTCCTTATAGGCACCAGGTGAGATTGGGAGGAGTCTCTCAGGTTATGGTCACATTAGGCAGTGTGGCATGATGCCAATATAATAGGTTGCAGTGTGAGTCACTGGAGACAGAGTGTAGTCAGGGTTTGGATGGGACGATACTTTGCGAGAGGAATCAAGTACATCAGGTATTCTGCAGGTACAGTGGGTGTATAGATTGCATAGTCAGGAGATCTAATGGCATCAGGCATATAAAGGGATAGGATTCTGTATGGCATGTTGGATAGTTATTCCTAAGAAAAAGGGCTCTGCGGTGAGCAGGTGAAGCTGTGGGGCTTCCATTCCTTGGGGTATCTACGGCCCTCGAGGGTGACGTAGGTAGAGGGTGAGCGTGGCAGCGTCTTATGCTGAAATTACCGGCTTTGCATACTCCTTCCATGGAGGTGGTTCTTCTCAGAGGTGGTAAGCAAAATCACTGTACCAAACAGGTAATTCGATAAGTGGGATATCCAAGGTGGAGCAGAAGTGTTCCAGGTCTTCTGGAACTTTGCGGTTTGTCGTTCACCCTTGTGCTGTTGCTGAGCGGCAAAAGGGGAACTTCCATCAATATGTAATTGCTCTGGCTCAAAGCACATCTAGTAGGGGTTAGAGTTCCCTTCTGCATTGTGGGATTATGTTTGAGAGGTCTTGATAAATCTTCACCTCTGCCCCTTGGTGTGTTAAGCGATTGCAGCCTCTGGCTCTTCTGAGTGTGGCCTCCTTTAGTGGAAAGCTGGTGATGCAGCAGATTGCATCCCTTGGGGGGTCTGTTTCTCTGCCCCTTGGCCTCAGTGTTCTGTGGAGATGCTCAATAGATATCAGAGCCTCTAGGGGACATTCTAGGATGTCATTGAATACCCCCCAGGGTTGCTTGTGTGAGCTGGTAGGGTTCAATGCAGCATCTGCCACGGTGATCTATGTCCTCCATGTGCCTATTAAGCTCCCTCAGATGGATTGCATGGGATTCTGTGACCTGCTGCACATGTCATAGTGTGCTGTCACTGATTCCACTTCTTCCACGCAGGATGCTATGGCCTGTATAACTGTCCTCAGCTCAGATATGGCAGCTGAGAGTATACTTTTAATGTCGGCAGCTAATGCCCGCAGGTCATCCAGGCTTAATGCTGAAGCTGATCTGGCATCTGAGGGGGGAGAGCTGTGAGACTGGTAATGCGCAGGGCTTTTGCTGGGTGAGCGAGACTGGCGGCCTTGTCCTAAAGATCTCGGGGATGTTCTGTGTCCAGTTCTGGAGACCACACTTACAAAAAGATATTGCTAAGATAGAACGAGTTCAGAGACGGGTAACAAAAATGGTGAAAGGTCTGGGGGATAAAACATATCAAGAGCGACTTCAGGAACTTAATATGTACAGTCTGGAGGAAAGAAGGGAGAGGGGAGACATGATTGAAACCTTTAAATACATCAAGGGGGTGAATAAGGTTCAGGAGGGCAGTCTTTTCAATATGAAACCAAAATCAAGAACACGGGGACATGACCTCAAACTAACTGGGGGGAAGTTCAAAACTAATCTTAGAAAGTATTATTTTACTGAAAGGGTGGTTGATGATTGGAATAAACTACCAGCAGAGGTTGTGAGACAGTCAACAGTAAATGGCTTCAAACATGCTTGGGATAAACATAAATCCATAGTCAAACAACAAGGTTAATGTAAAAAAAAAATATATATAAAAAAATAAATAAAAAGGGGCAGACTCGATGGACTACTCAGTCTTTTTCTGCCGTCACTTTTCTATGTTGCTGGTGAGCTGCGTAGCTTGGGTCTGGGGCGACCGAGACCTGGTTGCTGAGGCACTCCGTGACGTTCTCCCCATACCTCGAGGCTCGGGAGCTCTGAGACTACGTGGCCATCTTAGTGCGGGACCAAACCACGCCCCTCTGGTCTTCCTAATCAAGTGCTCAAGATATGTTGTACCACTCGGTTGCCCAGAACAAAATATTTGAAGAGGCACTGGAAACTTTCAATATGGGAATGTTACAACCATAGGTGGAATGTGTTTAGAGGCTAAATTCACTTTTTCCACGAAATAACCCATGTAGACAAGGTGCCCTTTGGACCCCTTGGAAGCTTGGCCGAAAAAACCTCCAGTTAGCAAAGTCCTGCCTTGTTGCTAGGACATAAAAACTGTTGGTCTTCACTACTGTAATGCTGGTAGTGAACATCCAGTAGTATCCATGTCTTAGCAAAAAAGCAACTGGGAATTTTTCAAGCAGGTTTCAAGGGGAGCTAAAATGGCCTACTGTAGTGGTGATGGACATTTTACAAAGCTGCATAGTTTTTTTTATCTACTGGGGCCCATTGACTGAATAGGGTATTTTCTGGAAAAGGTAAACTTAACCTTTAAACATATTCCACCTATGGCTGTAACATTACCATGTAGTAGGATATTTTTATTTTATATCCCTCCTCAAACTGCAGAGATGGTGTTGAATGACCAAAAGTCAATTTAGCCCTACATTTTGTGTCCTCTACCTTCCCCCTTTTTAGCTTACCTGTTGGGCTCCAAGTATCCTCTTGGGGCGAGATCCACATGGAGTCCTCAAGGTAATCTCAAACCTATACAAGATGGAGCAATGAATGTTACTAACAGCAGTTGCTGTAAGTTTTAATGGCAAGATCAACCTGTCCCCTTCTGGTTCTTGTTGACAACTTTTGTTCATGTGATTAGGTGCTTATTGAAATTAAGAAAGGGGACTATTGCATATTATAAGCTTTGTTTATTATTTTCATTGGAGCCATAGTGGTTGGGCTTCAACTATCTTCTTGGGGTGAGTTCCACATGGATTCCTTAAGGCAATCCCATTCCCAAATATATACAAAAAGAAGAGATGAACGTTACTAACTGTTGGAATACATTGTTTATATATTTTTATGCAGCAACTACAGATATATTCTTCAACTAGTAGATGTTGTAGCTGCTCTATGGTAAACTCTGACTTTTCTCTATATAATAAACTTTCATGTTTCCTGTCTACAGTTAAGCAGCAATGCCCATGTGGACTGTGCACTGTCTGTCTGAGATGAGACTGTCTGTATGAGTATGAGAACCCAGTCCTAGCCAGCTACTCCAAATAAGTGAAGATACAGCAACAGAAAGAAAATTGCAGCGGAATAAAAGAAAATGGCCAGCAACACAACTGCAACGAAGCTTTCATTTTCAAATATGACAAATCAGAACTACCAGTCTTGCAAATTCAAGGTGAAAATGCTGCTAATAAGGGAAGGTATGTGGAAATGTATAAATTAAGTCAGGCCAGAACACTGTTCAGATGAGTGAATAGAGAAGGACCAAAAAGCACAATCTCCCTTAGCATAGAAGATGGTCAAATCATACATGTAAGTGTGAAACTTCTAAAGAAATGTGGAAAGGATTACAAATAGAGTTGAGCGAACCCGAACTGTAAAGTTCAGGTTCGTACCTGACTTTAGGGTGTCCGTGTCCTGAACCCGGACATTTGAGAAAAAGTTAGGGTTCGGGTATTTGTTCGCGCCTGTTGAATAGCTGCAGGCAGGGCTGCTGATAGAAATCGCGGGGCCCCGTAAAGACTACCTGACAGGACCCCCCAAGAAAATATAAGTTATATTTCGCTAAAAATACAATAAAACTATTAGCAGACACAAATACAACATAACTCAAAACATTTCTGCTAAATCTAAAAGATAAAACTGAGTTAATAAATAAAAATGAAGATGAGATTAGGCTCCATGCACACTGGACTTAAAAAAAAATCCTGTTTAGGAGAGTTTTACGTTGTTTTCCTGCCAGAAATGCAAACCAGAAGGGTTTTTTCCTGCCTCTAATGCTGAGCTCAAAATATGCCTGTAATCATCCTAATGTGCATGGATACATAGGATAACATTGAGCTGCTTCTACAGGCAGAGCACAAAACGCCTGTAGAAGCAGTGATTTTTAAGTCTTTGTGCATGGAGCCTAAGTTAGAGAGAGAAACGGAGGAGCACAAATAACCTTAGAGCCAGTGCTGAGAAAGGGGGGCCCACCCAGGGAGGGGGATTAGTGAAGGACGACTGTCTCTTTCTTAGCAGATAAAAGCTGGCAGCAGGGAGAGGGGAGAAGAGCAGCTTTCATCTACTGAAGGAAAAGAGACATAATTGTCGTCTGTCACGAATCCACCTCCCTGTGTGGGCCCCCCGGTGTGCTCGGGCCCAGTACAACAGGGCTGATGCCCCCCCCCCCCCATCAGCAGCCCTGGCTGCAGGGCAGCCAATTAACAAGTGTTTCACTCGTTTGCCCTTAGAAGCCATCACAGCCATGCCTAGTAATGGCATGGCTGTGATTGGCCAGTGCATCATGTGACCCAGCCTCTAAATAAGCTGGAGTCACGTAGTGCTGCATGTCACATCATCTCATACTAGTGGAGGGAGAGGATGCTGCTGCTGCTGTGAGGGACAGATTAGCTTTAGAAAATAATATCATACTAGTGTAGGGAGAGGATGCTGCTGCTGCTGTGAGGGACAGATTAGCTTTAGAAAATCATCTCATACTAGTGTAGGGAGAGGATGCTGCTGTGAGGGACAGATTAGCTTTAGAAAATCTGTTAAAAACAGCAATTTATTGGTGGGTGGGTGCTAGAGGAGATTTTTGTTTACTAGAGTACAATTTGTTTGCTAAGCAAAGAGCCTCACATAAAACCTAAGCAATTTTTCTGTTTGTAAGGTGGGCAATTGCAGCCATTTTTGCAAGTGCAATGCACTTGCAACTGCTTGTATGTCAGGGACACTACTTTAATCGAGTTCTGTTAGTTCAGTTAGCAACATTTTGGCATATTTAAATACTGCTTTTACATTGCAGTTAGAAAAATGTAAACATTTTTTTTTTATTTTTGTGTGCAAAATATTGCATTTGCGGCCAGTGGGGCATTTCTTGCACAAAATTAAAAAGTGTGTCTACATTGCTGGTTTAAAAAAGAAAAAATTCTCAATACTACATTTGCGGCCAACGGTGCATTTCTGGCACAAAAATAAAAAGTGCGTCTACATTGCTGGTTTAAAAAAAAATATATATATATTCTAAATACTACATTTGCGGCCAGCGACGCATTTCTTGCACAAGAATAAAAAGTGCGTCTACATTGCTGGTTTTAAAAAAAAAAATATTCTAAATACTACATTTGCGGCCAGAGGTGCATTTCTTGCACAAAAATAAAACGTGCGCCTACATTGCTGGTTTAAAAAAAAAAAAAAATAGTGCTACATAGTACATTTGCACCTTGCTGTGCATTTCTTGCACAAAATTAAAAAGTGCGTCGACATTGCTGGTTTAAAAAATAATATAAATTTGTGCTAAATAGTACATTTACATCCAGAATGAGGAGAGCGTCAAATAAGGGACATGGTTGTGGTGTTGGTGAAGCTCCTGTTGCAAGGAGAGGACGTGGTCGATCTGTGCCAGCTATACGCACAAGTGAAACACCATCCTCAGGTGCGAGTAGCCGACAGAACCTTCAACGTTATATGGTAGGCCCGAATGCTGCTCAACGAATGGTGAGGCTAGAACAAGTACAAGCGATAGTAGATTGGGTGGCTGACAATCACAGACAAGCGCAGCCGCCAGTCCACAGCCAACATGGACAGGCTAACGTTTATTAAAATGAACCAGGCATGGATCCCACAAGACTTGTCTGTATCTTGTGCAGAATAGACATTTATACCAGCCTCACACAGCCATTGGTATACTTAAGTGAACTTAATCTTTTTTTTTTTTTTTTTATAGAATATAAGTCTTTATTGGAATTTGTAACAGGAGAAACATGAAAAATAAACCATGGTACATTTTATATGGAAAAAGTGAACCCGTGCTAGAACATCTCTGGGTTTGTCTGCAGATAGTGACTTTTTTTTTTTTTAATATGTCTCAATATTTTGGGGGCTACCCCAATTAGAAAAAAAAAACAAACAAACAAAAAGCAGTGTTGGCTACCTCCTCCTCCTCCACCGCCACTTCCACCTACACCGCCATGGTCACCGCCTCCTCAACCTCCTACTCCACATCCACCACCTCCTCCATTTTTTATTTTTTTATGTGATTTTAAGTTATTTCCCTATCCACATTTGTTTGCAGGGCACTTGTCCTACTCTTACCCCCATTTTGCTTCCTTTTGCAGCCCTCTAGCCCTTTCCAGGACTTTTTTAGAGCCATTTTAGTGCCCAAAAGTTCGGGTCACCATTGACTTCAATGGGGTTCAGGGTTCGGGGTCATGTTCGGGGCCCAACCCGCCGAACCCGTACATCCAGGCATCCGCTCAACTGAGAGGAGCTAATCTCAGCAATAAACTGTATTTTATTAGAAGGCTATACGAAACTAAGCTGATGAAAGACCAGGATATGCAGGATTACATAAGGCACATAAGGAAATGGTTGCACGCCTGAGAGGTATAGGAGAAGAAATAAAAGATTTTCATGCCATAGAATGTCAGCACTGATGGGTGGCACTGGTGGGCACTAATAGGTGGCAGTGACAGATTGCACTGTAAGGTAGGAATTCCCTGGTGGTCCTGGGTGGCATCTGAAATGGGCACTGAGTGCCATCCATGTTGGGTATTGTGCCCCTTACCCAGTAGTCTAGGGTGGGCTCCCTGGTGGTCAGGGTGGGCTCCCTGGTGGTCCTGGGTGGGGTCTCCCTGGTGGTCCCTGGGTAAGCTCCCTGGTGGTCTTGGGTGGCAATCCTCAGGGGGGCTGCACTGATAAACAATCCCCCCTGTCAGGAGTGCCTGCAGATGCACGTCTCTTCCTGTTTAAACTGTGATCAGCCGTAATTGGTCACGGCTGATCACATGGTAAAGAGCTTCTGACTGAGGCTCTTTGCCGAGATCGGTAATGCAGTGTGTCAGACTGACACACCAGACCACCGATCACCGCGATGCACCCCCCGCGAGTTATCCTGCAGGACGTCATATGATGTTTGGTCAGGATAACGGAACACCTGCCTGACCATCATTTGTCTATAGGCAGGGCAAGAAGTGGTTAAAGACGAAAAATAGGAATAAAAAAAGTAACATTCAACAAGAAACAAGTGAATGTTTTGTGTACAAGAAAAAAGGTATTTTAAAAGCAGTTTGCAGAATCTGGAAAGCTAGAGTGCAAAAACAAACTACACTACAAAGGGCCAAAAGTGTGAAAGAAGAAACAGTGTGTTGATTCAGGAGCTACGAATCATACGACAAATGACATAAATTTTTGTATTCACTTTGACCAGAGTAAAACATCCCCACAGCTAATGGGCAAATATTGGAATCAGATGGAATAGGAGATGATTTTCTTTACTATCCTATTTCCCATAGTGTCACCAGAAAGATACCTTTGAAAAACAGCCCGTTTGTCCTGGCCCTTGAAACAAATCTTTTGTCAGTGAAGAAGCTCACAAAACAATGCAATGTAGTGACCTGACAAGATGACAGTTGTGCCATCACAAAAGGGGATATCTTTCTTGCAGAGGCTAAAATTACAGATGAAACTTCAGCGTGTTCAAACTTTCATGAACTAACACTAAAGCTTCAACCTGAGGGAAATTCCACATCAGTGGAGCAGATGCTTTGAAAAAAATGCTTACAACAAACCGATTTATAGAACTGAGATCCAAAATGGATTTAATATAAGGAGTAATTGTTGAGCGGGGTTGTTAGAATGCATTGTTCGTGTTTTTTTGTGCAACAACTACAGATATGTTTTTTCATAAGTTTATAGCTGATCTCTGTGATAAAACTGTCTTTTCTCTGTATAAAAAGTTCCTTTTTCCTGTCTGCAGTTAAGCAGCATAACCCATGTGGACTGTGCACTGTCTGTTCTGTGGGGCTACAGTATCTCACAAAAGTGAGTACACCCCTCACATTTTTGGAAATGTTTTATTATATTTTTCATGTGACCATACTTAAGAAATGACACTTTGCTACAATGTAAAGTAGAAGAACAAAATTACAGCGCTCAACCTATACAAAATAGCTCAAACAGGTTGTCCAATAAAGGGTGTAAAACCTATATGTTATAAGTCTCCAAAAAAAATGTCTATAAGTGACCGTTGTGTAAATTTTCACATCAAAGGAGGTGTCCTGAAGAATATCATATGGAAAACTGGGAGGCGGATGGGGTATATCCACACAAGTAAGGTTGGAGGCTTACCCAGATAACAGGTTACTCAAGCACCGGACAATCAGGAGGACCTTGAGTGTTGTAGGGGTGAAGGATTCCGTCACACACTCCAGGGATATTCACGGATCTCACTGGAGGGGGATTCCTTACGGCTGGCTTGTAGATGTTCAAAGATGTCCTGCTGACGTGGTGTAGGTCGAGTTCTCCAATGGTACTCAAGGGGTAGTACGTCACACACTCCTAACCGATTTATGTAGGCCTTGCTTGTAAGACAGGATGGATCACCATCAACCCTTGGTGATGGTGGATGTGAAGTATATCTATCCAAATGGCTCCGAAAGGGTGTATGGCCGAGAGAGATAAGAGAGACTCCAAATAGTGTGAAACCTCTTAGGATGTGAGGTATATTTATTAAAAATCCATAGTAAAAGTATATCACAAAAAGCAGCACTTCAGAGAGGTAGGCTCCGACGCGTTTCGTATCCTAATACGTCATCTGGGGTTAATGTAAAGTAGTGAGTGTACAGCTTGTATAACAGTGTAAATTTGCTGTCCCCTCAAAATAACTCAACACAGCCATTAATGGAAAACCTTTATATCAGTGTCCCCTTACATTATTGTATTCGCTTCCCCCTTACAGTGAGCCCCCCTAAGACTTGCCAGAGGACACTGTCACTGACCTCCTCTCAGGTGCACCATGCAGGGCTCAGTTAGATGGCTCCAGGTTGGTGGCTCTGGTTTTATCCTATAGTCTTCTCTCCACAGTCCACACACGTCTGACTCCTCCCGTAATCCCCATCCCGGCAGCGCTTTCACTCTTGATTCCTCTCCAGACTCCCCCCTCAGAGACTGCAGACATGATAAAGGACGAGATGGTCAGAGATTGCAGACATGATACAAGAGATGGTCAGAGATTGCAACCATGATACAATAGATGGTTAGAGGCTGTAGACAGGATACAGGAGGTGGTTGGAGGCTGCAAACATGGTACAGGAGGTGGACAGAGGATGCACATAGGATACAGGAGGTGGACAGAGGATGCACACAGGATACAGGAGGTGGACAGAGGATGCACACAGGATACAGGAGGTGGACAGAGGATGCGCACAGGATACAGGAGGTGCACAGAGGATGCGCATAGGATACAGGAGGCAGTCAGATGATGCACACAGGATACAGGAGGTGGACAGAGGATGCGCACAGGATACAGGAGGTGGACAGAGGATGCACACAGGGTACAGGAGGTTGTCAGAGTATGCAGACATGTAGGAGGGCACACAGGACACATGGCAGGCAGGGCGGTGAGGTTGGCACAAACAGGGTGATCTGGCAGGGTAGTGAGGTTGGCACACACAGGGTGATCAGCAAAGAGCCAATACAGCATGCTTCTGGTAACCCCAAAGTGGGTCACACATGCACTCTACACTCGGGGGACCCGGTACCCACTATCCGGGGATGCTCCCATACACAAATACAGTGCTATGCCCCCCTCTCCATGCACAGACCTAGGCCCCTCCTATTGCTGCTAGCAAGGTTCTAGCTCTCTGTGTCCTTCTCTACAGCATAACAGAGCAGTTTAGGGGCATGCCAGTATCAGGGGCGGGGCTGGACGCGATGCTGGCGGAGTGCTCCCTTACATCAGTGTCCCCAGTGGAGTCCCTCCTTAGATCAGTGTCCGCAGCAGAGTCCTTCCTTACTTCAGTGTCCCCAGTGGAGTCCCTCCTTACATCAGTGTCCCCAGCGGAGTCCCTCCTTACATCAGTGTCCCCAGCGGAGTCCCTCCTTACATCAGTGTCCCCAACGGAGTCCCTCCTTACATCAGTGTCCCCAACAGAGTCCCTCCTTACATCAGTGTCCCCAACGGAGTCCCTACTTACATCAGTGTCCCCAGCGGAGTCCCTACTTACATCAGTGTCCCCAGCGGAGTCCCTCCTTACATCAGTGTCCCCAGCGGAGTCCCTCCTTACATCAGTGTCCCCAGTGCAGTCCTTCCTTACATCAGTGTCCCCAGCAGAGTCCTTCCTTACATCACTTTCCCCAGCGGAGTCCTTCCTTACATCAGTGTCCCAGCGGAGTCCTTCCTTACATCAGTGTCCCCAGCAGAGTCCTTCCTTACATCAGTGTCCCCATCAGAGTCCCTCCTTACATCAGTGTCCCCAGCGGAGTCCTTCCTTACATCAGTGTCCCCAGCGGAGACCCCTGTGACTACATTCCTTCCTGAGGCGACC
>BLSH010459703.1:2917951-2944853 GCA_018402905.1 Glandirana rugosa | reverse complement strand
AACGAACACTTCCATGTAAAAGTTGTGAGTTCAAGTAATTTTGGTCCGAGTCTTGTTTCGACAGTGTTCTCGTAGACCTTCGAAAATACAACTACAGTTGTCTTTTCCTGTAGGAGACGAGAGAACTGAGACTACACTAATAACTGTTTCAACGTCTCTTTTCACTTAACAAAAGATTCGAAGAAGATATCCGGGATTGTCACTAAAACCTGGAAAACTTACCAATAGGCAAATATGACGGAACAATTTCTCATTTGGGTCTACCCCAAAAGAAGGAGATACTAGGGGACATTTCATCTTTGTATTACTCGATGATACGTAGTGTATGATAGGGTAATACACATCCCGCACGCATGCCAGTCACAGCGCTGGAGTCGCGGCCCCGGAAGGAAGAGGGGCAGAAGATGGACGCCGCCAGCAGAGGGGACAGCGCTGGATGCCGCAGGCTTCATTTGCAGGTAAGTGACACATAATGGGATAGTATGTGATGCATAGTAGCTCATTATGTTTCTACTTTACAGGGGATCATAGAGGAAGAAAACCCCATCTGGGTTTACTCTTTAACAAGGCAGTATAAACGGATAACCATTCAAAAGGTCCAAAATCACTGTTAGGGCCTATAGAAGAAGCTTAGAAAACAATTCACTTTTCTCTGCAACTTTGTCAATAATCACATCAGAGTCAAGAGAGCAGAGGATGTCCTTTTCTGTTGACATCAACATAAAAGCTTCCAGATGCTCTTGTGACAGCTTTGTTCTGAGCCTGGTTTTAATGAACTTGAGTGTTGAAAATGTACCTTCACAAGCAAACTGAGTGATGGACAGGGTGAGTAGAAACTGGTATGCAAGACCTAGGAGGTGGTAGGCATTTGACATTATATTGAACCTCCTGAGAATCTGGTAGCAGCACCGCGGGCATTCGTTACATGAGGAACACTTCTTACATTGGATTTCAACCTGCTCGTCTTCACTCTCATACTCCAATGTTTTCACCTTGTACTCATCTAGTGGAGACATTTTTAATCTTTCCCACTGAAGTGCAAAACTGTTTAATTCACACTGTAGGTTCTCAGCACTTGCTTCACTGTCATACTTCAACAGGCATTTGCTAAGTTCTTGGAACATCAGTGGTGAAAGAAATGAGGACTTTAACTGAGTAAAGTTTCTTGGGTCCAGAAATGCAAGATCAGCATAGAGTGTGCCATGACTCAGGAACCTTCTGTGCAATGTCTCTGTGGCTGTGTCCATTATCTGATTGTGTACTGTGACTTCATAAGTCTTTTCTGAACTTGTGATAGTTTCAGCATGAGCAATGTCTCCAGGCATGGTTTTCTTCTTCCTTTTTCTTTGTGATAGAAATGTAGACGCAACTTCTAGTTCTTACTCTTTGTCCTGCTAGTGCAATTTTTCATTTGCGCACAGAACAAATTTCTCTGCAGCTGCGCTAACGGAGGCAACATCTCTTGACATGTTTTTAAGACTTTCATGTGTTGCCATAACCATTCTATGAGCAGACAGTATATCCATACCCTGTGTTTGAAGGTATTTGGACAGTGGTGAAGTCTTCTCAAATATCCTGAGGAAGGTTTGTGCCGTCAGTATCATCTCATACTTCAGCAGAGCTTCTACAAATCCTCGTGCTTCAATGCAGTTGTTTTTAAGGTAATATCTTCTTGTATTGCTGTCAATGCAAGAATGACATCCACATAGAGACAATTTTCTGGATTTGCAAATGATCCAAACACTTTCCTGAGAGCGTTATCCTTGGCCCACCACCGTGTCTCTCCAATTAGTGAGAGTCATCTCTGGTGCTTGTCTTGGCTCTCACTTTCCCACACATTCATCCTCTTATATGACTCACGAAAGAACACTGCAATGTCGTTAAGCACTGCAAAAAGTGATCCACTTTGAATTACTGTTTGGGTTGTGTCAGCCAAAACTAGGTTTAGAACATGAGCATATAGCACCAAACATGCACTTGATTTGGTGAAATTTTGGACACCTGAGTGGAAAACCCTTTGTAGCGGCCTTGCATGTTAGAGGCACCATCTGTAGCATGTCCAATGCATGCTCAAGTCCAAATTGATCTTCTCCGCAAGCTCTGAAACAATATCCATAAAATGTTGTCCTGTAGATTCCTTACACTTAATGCTGATAAGCCTTTCATGAATGGTGTCTGTAACATATCGCAAAACAATAGAACACTGGTCTTGTGAGGCGATGTCTTGTGTGGTGTCAATCTGCACAGAGAACATTACGGCATTCTTTATGTCTTTGACAATAGTCTCCTGAATAAGGTGATGAATGGTGTCAATGACAGAATTAATGGTCCTTGCAGACAGTAAAGTAACCAGGGAACCTCTGCCTTTTGCCTCAGTCTGATGTAGCTTCTTAGATTTTTCAATGCATTCTATTAAATGCTCTTTCAGACAGACATCATACTTGCTTAACAGGAGTATAATCTCTAAGATGTTACCATGATCAATATTGCTGTCATCAAGCATGTATGCAGCCTCATTCTCTGACCTATTGCAAATCCGTTTTACAACATCAACTACACGCTCCAGTATTTATCGTCTCTTGACCCGGGTAGACCTGATGCCTACCCACCTAAAACCTCTGCCATGCCATACCCTTATAAATAAAACCAACACACTGTTGTGGAGAAATTGGCCGTTAGGCCATTTATTTAAACACAACCAATTTATAAACATTTTGATCAATACAGAACATTTTTATTTTGGCGGGTGGTGATCCCAGGAGGCCCCAAAAAACACCCATCTCATACTAATTTTATATATATATAGCCACACACCCAGCCGCAATAAGCCGGCTCGGGTAACCACCTTTTTCCAGTTAACCTGTGTAACTGGGACCAATCCATTGAGGACTCCATACCTACGATGGATCCTTCCCAATCAGACCAAATTGACAGGCCTCCTGAGACCACGCCTACACCAACACGACAACACCACAAATAGGGAGGGAGGGTGGGGATTCTCTCCTGTTCCCGCTCTGCCTACAGGAACCCCGTCCGGCCTATAAAAACCTAACCCGCCCCCATCTGAACTTGCCCTCCCCTTGGCTCCCTTAACCCCTAGTATGCCCAGGACACCCTGTCATGCGGCCCTGTGCCCATGTCTTTTCTTTTGCTACGCGCCCGTCTTGACCCGGGTAGACCTGATGCCTACCCACCTAAAACCTCTGCCATACCCTTATAAATAAAACCAACACACTGTTTTGGAGAAATTGGCCATTAGGCCATTTATTTAAACACAACCAATTTATAAACATTTTTATCAATACAGAACATTTTTATATTGGCGGGTGGTGATCCCAGGAGGCCCCAAAAAACACCCATCTCATACTAATTTTATATATATATAGCCACACACCCAGCCGCAATACGCCGGCTCGGGTAACCACCTTTTTCCAGTTAACCTGTGTAACTGGGACCAATTCATTGAGGACTCCATACCTACGATGGATCCTTCCCAACCAGACCAAATTGACAGGCCTCCTGAGACCACGCCACCGCTCGCGGGCGTAAAGCCTTACGCACGTGAGCCCCTCCACGCCCTCCACGCCCTGTTAACACCGTCCTGTAACCCAAGGCTCCACAGGTCAATATCCACCGCGTTCAAATGCACTCCATCCCCCCTAAGATAACGCCAAGTGTCCGACTCCAAATCAGTGTGTCTTACCACAAAGCCCCCGTTCCGTGATATAAAACGGCCAACTTCCTTGTTCACTTTCACCCTGGCCTTGTTAATTTTTGACACCGACCTTGCAAAACGCCACGACGTGCGTGCCACTATGTCCGACCATATAAATATAGTCCCCGGGAAATCAGCGCAGGAAATCAAATTTAACATCACGTATTAAGTGCCTCATAGATCGGACCCCCAAATCATTTCCTCCCGCGTGCACCACCAATATATCCGGGGCCCTGTCCAAGGCAGCAAACTTCTCGAACTCCGGCAAAACACGGCACCACAGCAGGCCCGGCATCCCAATCCACCTTACTGTTGCAGCATCTCTGGATAAGCCCAGCTGGCGACCATTCGGTCGCACATCCGCCCTTTTTGCCCCCCAAAACACATACGAATGCCCCAGTACCCAGACCAAGGCCGGTTCACCATCTGTAAAAGAACATAACAAACACAATGACCACCCATTACCTGTAAACTAAAAGAACAACCAACTTAAACGCTTAAAATAAGCTGCGGTCGAACATATAACTTGAAACGATCCGACTCCCACCTGCCTATTCGTCTCACCACTGCGTCATCCAAACCCCACCTGGCTGCCTCAGTGGCAGCCCCGATGCTGAAGGAGTGTGGCGAAAATTCAGTTGGAGGGAGGCCCTCGGCCTCCAAACAACGCCTAAAAACTGCAGTGAACTGATAAACCGACAAAGGCTTGCCGTCCTCATGAATCAACAATGACCCACTACCCCCCGGGCGACATCGCAAATACTCCTCTACCGCCGCGACCGGGCACACAGAGGAACCCCGAACGGAGAACAGTCGAACCCTTGCCCCTTTACCCACCTGGTCTGTTTTTGAGCGTCGTATTCGCACCACCACAGACCCGTCTTCCTCTGTAACATCACTCGCCTGCAGACCACCATGCACCGCTGTGCTACGACTAACGAGCTCCTTCACCCGGAAGGCCCCAAAGAAGGACAAGCTAAAAGCGGTGCGGAATAACAATGCCTCGTATCCCGAGGAGCAAACTGCCCGGACCCTGGACCCCAAATGCTGAAGTATAGTGAACGTGACCAGCCTGCGACTGTCTGGCCTACCGGAGCCTTTTCTGTAACCCTTCACAGCCTGACGGATACGAAACCCTTTTGTCAGGTCCCTGAACCCTGACAGCTTACACTAAAACGCAATGCCAGCTAGCTTGCGGTTGAGGGAAGCCACCGATATCTTATGTGCAAAATTCCTACCAATGAAATACAATAATACTGATTCGGCCCCCTCACTATCCGCGCTCACGCCCGTCTCTAGCAACAGACGTCTCCATTCCGACCAAGCCTCAGAATAAACCGCCCAGGTGCCCTCACTCACCGACCTCCGGATCAAACCTGCGGCGACTCCAAGGCAATCCGCCATAGCCTCTCTGGACAGGGTGTTCCGTGCTGCTCCGCTCCCGGTGCCAACTCCCGAAACCTGTCCAGCTGAAAGCGAGACAAGGCATCCGCCACTTCATTAGTCGTCCCCGGAAGATGGACCGCGTACAAAAATACGTTCTCTTGTAGGCAGCGCAACACCAAATGGCGCAGTAAGCGCACCACCGGTGGAGACGCTGCCGACAATCGATTGATCACTTGTACCACCCCCAGGTTATCCCAATGAAGCCTCACCTTCTTGTTGCGGAATACCGCTCCCCATACCTCCAACGCTACCAGCACCGGGAACAGTTCCACCAGAACCAAATTTTTACAGAACCCTGACTCCCGCTACGACAACGGCCAGCGCTCTGTGCTCCATTTGCCACCCAGAAATGCACCATACCCCTGGGACCCGGCCGCGTCCGTAAACAGCTCCAAGTCAAAACTGCTGAAAGGACCTTGCTGCCACAACGACCGGCCATTAAAATTTTGCAGGAACATGTCCCACACCTGCAGATCCGCCCTATGCTCCCTGGACAGCGTCACAAGGTGGCGGGGGGAAGAAACGCCCGACGTTGCCGCTGACAGTCTGCGACAAAAAATCCTATCCATCGGAAGAATCCAACAGGCAAAATTCAGCTTACCAAGTAGAGATTGAAGAGCCCGCAGTTGAATCGTACACCTTCCAACTGCCCCCCGAATCTCCTGCCGGAGAGCCAACAGCTTCTCCTCCGGTTACCTGCATTCCATGGCCACCGAATCAATTACCACCCCAAGGAAGGTAATGCACGATGACGGGCCCTCAGTCTTGTCAGCCCCTAGGGGAATCCCGAAGCGCTCCGCTACGTGTTGTAGCGTAGCCAACAAAACCCCACACAATTTATGTTCCGGAGGACCTACACATAAGAAGTCGTCCAGGTAGTGAATGATCGAACTGACCCCGGACACCTCACGAACCACCCACTCGACAAAGGAACTAAACTGCTCAAACAACGCGCAAGAGATGGAACAACCCATGGGGAGACAACGGTCCACATAGAATAGCTCCATCCACTTGCAGCCCAACAAGTGAAAACTCTCTGGGTGTACCGGGAGTAGCCGAAAGGCCGACTCCACGTCCACCTTCGCCATGAGAGCACCCCGACCGTACCGCCTAACCCATTTGATCGCCGCATCGACGGAGGTGTATGACACCGCACAGGCCTCTGGGTCGATGGCGTCATTCACAGAACCCCCCTTTGGAAACGATAAGTGGTGAATCATCCAAAACTTACCCGGTTCTTTCTTAGGAACCACTCCCAGAGGAGACACCACCAAGTCGCCCAGAGGGGGACTGCGAAAGCGGCTGGCCATCCGGCCCAACTCTACCTCCTTAGCCAGCTTTTCCACCACCACTTCCGGGTGAAGCTTAGCGGAACGCAAGTTGTCTGCAAAGGGGGGGAACACCCTCAAGGAACACGGGATCTTAAAACCGTTCGCAAAACCCTCCTCCAACAGGCGCGCCGCCGACCTATCCGGGTACTTACTTAGAAAGGGGCGCAGCGTTCGCACGTTCACCGGTGTCCTCCCCTTTTTCCGCAGCATCAACGGTACGTCCTTTACCCTGTCTAATACAGCGGGACAGAGTGCACCCCGCCGCATCCAGAACACTCGTGCCGGAAACGGTAGCTACCCCTGAATCGACAACCTCCCTCATTGTATTGCCAGCACAACCCCTTACATTTAACGACCGGCTGTCCTAGGGTTCCTGCACCGCCGGTCCCCCCTTGGAAAAACGAGGGAGGCCCCGCCCTAGCGGGCGTCATCAACCTCATCCAAAGACTAATGTCTTTGTGGTCCCAACGCATAGCCGGTCGCAAATCCTTCCGTTGCCGGAACTGCTCATCGTATCGTAACCATGCCAGGCCCCCGTACACCCTGTGGGCCTCACTAATGGCATCTAAATAGCAAAACAAGGGGGAACAGCACTCTGGCTATCTCTCCCCTATAACGCTGGCCATAATGGCGAATGCCTGCAGCCAATTGGCAAACGTCCGCGGAATAAAGCGAGCGCGCCTACGATCCTCCTTGTCGCGGCGAGACTCCTCTGACCGCACCCGGTCCAAGTTAAAACGCTCTAGAGGAAGCAGTGAAAAGATGTCAACGTACTCACCTCGTCAGATCCGTTCCCTGACTTCCTGTTTCAGGTGAGCCCCCAAGGGGCCCTCGAAACACACATAAACCTCCCCCCTCGCGGCCTCGGAAACACCCGAGGCCGACGGCGGCACCCCTTCCCCCGCACCTGCCACAGGCGCCGGGGGGGACAATCCCGCTGCAGCGGGCCCCGCCTCCTGGGAGCCAACCGCCCCTGCGGGAGGCGGCACCCATGCGTCCACCGGCATGCCCGCCCGCTGCTCCAAAGCCCGTGTGTCACCCCCACCCGTTGCTGGTGCCCCCCCAGACGCAGCGGTCCCGACCACCGCTGCGTGAGTCGGTAGGACCAGCCAATCTGGCCGCTAGGGCCCTCCTATCAACACCTAACAACAAGCATAAACTATCACACATGACCGATAGAGAATGTGGTATGCACTCACCAGGCTGCCTGGGCTGGGCCCCCACAGCCGTTGTCCCGGATTCCACCGCCGACGACCTTTCTACTTTTGCGTCATCAGAACTGGACCTTTCGCCCTCAGAGCGAGGCGATGATCTCATCTGGCGTTGACGGACGCTGGCATCACCGGGGGAGACAGGCCGCTGCGCCACCGCGCGCCTCACCGAAGGCCCCCTCCCGCGACCGTCTCCTCTTCGTTGTGGACTCCCCAACGCCGCCGCGCCTGGAATCCTCTTCAGGTCCGGCCGCACTGCCCGTGCGCCGGGCAGAGGTGCCTGCCGCTCCCACCGACTGGCAGGCACCGCTGGTACCGCTCCCCCGTCGTGTCAGCCCCCCGGCCAGAACATCACCAGACAGGGCCACCGCCATCTGCACACTCCCACGTCGCCCAGGCGGGGCAGGGGACCTGGACACCGCCCGGCCACGCCTGGTGGAGCTGCGCCTGTGAAGGGGATTGCTCCCAGGGGACCGGCCCGCCGCAGGCTGAGCAGGCCGAGCCGTTCCTCCCGGAGGGTCCGTCACCGGGCTCCCAGGTTGGCGCCTCGCTCCCGGCGGCCTCCTTCCTCGGACAGGTCCACACCAAGCTCCTCCATCCGCTCCTGGAGCCAGCCTGCGCCGCGATAAGCTGGCGCAGCATGCTCTCCACATCCATGAGGCCTGGTTGAAAGCAGCAGTCAGCACAGGTCCTCTCTCGATTCTCTCCTGTTCCCGCTCTGCCTACAGGAACCCCGTCCGGCCTATAAAAACCTAACCCGCCCCCATCTGAACTTGCCCTCCCCTTGGCTCCCTTAACCCCTAGTATGCCCAGGACACCCTGTCATGCGGCCCTGCGCCTATGTCTTTTCTTTTGCTATGGGCCCGTCTTTCTGATTTGAGGACAGCTGACTTCCACTAAGTAAATGTTTAATGTCAGATTTAGAGGCATTTAAGAAGTATGCTTCTGCACAGGTTTTGTGTGCCATGCTCTTTTCATGCTCTTCTGCACGCTGATGCACTTTTCCAGTCTGTCATACCACTTATGAATGGAGATTTATCAGTCAACTTAGCAAATGCTATGCAGGCAGAGCAATGTAATGCATGGCGTTCTTGGCAGTAAGTAAGCCACCATCTATTAGTGCCACCCTTGCACCAGAACACTTTCTGTACCAATAGATTACTTGATGTTTGTTGAAGATGATAGTTAAAAAATATCTTCAAGTTTTCATGGCGAGGACGAAGGTAATAATCAATGTTTTCCTCAGTGACTTCACTTTCCTCTGTGAATGCTGTAATTTCTACACTCTCTCCTTTTCTTCCATCTCCTCTGTCATCTACTCTCTCGTGCGTTATATCTTCTCCTCTCTCTAATCCTCTGTCTTTTTTCACACCTTCTCTCTCTTGTCTACACTCATGTTCCTGCTCATATCCCCTATTGTCTTCACATTCATCGCCTGCCTCATGCTCGCTCTCCTCTCCACTCTCCTCTATTGTGGACCCAGCCTGAAAATGGACATACAATAAGTATCAATTATATGTTCCAAAAAGTCCACAATCTTGATGTTGTTTAACCACTTACCAACCGGGCCCCTTTTTTACATTTGTTGGTTACTAGCTAAAAACAGTTTTTTTTTCTCGAAAATTACTTAGAACCCCCAAACATTATATATTTTTTTTCCAAACACCCTAGAGAATAAAATGGCGATCACTGCATTACTTTTTGTCACACAGTATTTGTGCAGCTTTTTTGAGTTAAAAAATAAGACAACAGTAAAGTTAGCCCAATTTTTTTGTATATTGTGAAAGAGGATGTTACGCTGAGTAAATAGATAGCATACATGACACGGTTGAAGATTTTCTGCAAAGTCCGGCACTTAAAAATTTCCATAGGCGACGCTTTAAAATTTTTTATCGGTTACCAGGTTAGAGGTGCAGAGGAGGTCTTTTGCTAGAATTATTGCTCACACTCTGGCGATACCTCACATGTGTGGTTTGAACACGGTTTTCATATGCGGGCGCGACTTACGTATGCGTTTTCTTTGCTGCGTGAGCTTGAGGGGACGGTGGCGCTTTAAATTATTATTATTTTTTTTTTTATTTTATTTATTTGTTTTTAACACTGTTCCTTTAAAAAAAAAAAATCTGATCACTTTTATTGCTATCACAAGGAATGTAAACATCGCTTGTGATAGTAATATATGGTGACAGGTACACTTTTTGGAAGGCTGGGGGGTCTAAAAGACCCCCCATCCCTCCTTTGCACTTCACAGCATTCAGATTGCCAAAAACGGCGATTCTGAATACTGTAATTTTTTTAAAATTGGCGCCGTTAGCCGCCGAGTAAACCGGAATTGACGTTGTGACGTCGCTTCCGGGATTTTCCGATTACGGCTTCTATCAGGTCTCCTTCCAGCCGGCGGACGCGCCGGATCATCGCTCCGGTCTCCCTGTGGGACGGGAGGCCGGAGAAGAGCGGCGTAAGGCGGCGGGAGGGGGGATGTCCCCTCCTGCCCTGCCCCCAGGGGTAACGACCAAGCGGCTCCCGAGGACAGCCGACCGCCAGCTCTAAAAAATGATACCGGGATATAGCCTGCTGGTGCAGGCTATGTCCCGTTAGAGCCACTCAAAGCCAGTCGCCGCCTATTTACGGAGCTGGTCGGGAAGTGGTTAAAAAGGAATAACTAAGAATGTGTAACTTACCACAGCGGTCAGGCCCCCACTGCTCTCAGCTTTTGTTGAAGTTCCAGCAAATAACACATCTAGTTTTACACATTTAGTGGCATCTGCCTCGAGTGCTTGCCTTTTTTTTTCTCTTAACTTCTCGGCTCCTCCTTTACGTTTAGTTTTGTGTTTTAACATGGTTGTTGTTGCACGTCACACCTAATGGGTTTAGTTAAAGTGTTATTCATTATTTAAACATTTCTCTAGAATTTCCAAACTGCTTATATACTTCTGGAGTAAACTTCTATTAATCTTCTGTTGTTATCTATGGTATTAAGGTCTGAACATGCAATACAGACACATATATAACTGTCATAAATTGGCAAAAGAATTGCAAAATCTAGGATAGGGCAGCTGATCTGGAAAAGATTGTTGCAATGCAGATTTTTGCATCTGCATTTCCTAAATGCAGCATCAATGTAGCATCAGCCCAGATGAGAACCCTCCAGAAGCTGAATAAATTAGCTCCAGATGTGTCTTGTTCACCTATTTCCAGGGAGATATCAGCTCAGTGGTGGATGAGCACTTCAGCAGAGCTCTTGGCCAACCCAGCGGTTATTCCCCAAGCAGTGCTGCTGTCAAGACTGCCAGTACTGCCTCTGGTCACTGATGCATTAATGGCTGATTAATTCCCCCCCCCCCCCATGCTGCATATTACAGAAATTATAAATAGGTAGCATTGGTAATTAACCACTTGCCGACCGCTGATCGGCATCTGACGGCGGCAAAGTGGCTCGTTCCCGCAAATCGCCGTCATACGACGGCGGCTGCGGGAACGAGTTTAGTGAGCGCGCGCGCGCCGCCGTAGGCGCGCCCACGCGCTCACTGTGTCCAGGGGGGGCCAGGGAGCGGGTGCGGCGGCTTCGATTGCCGCCGGCTACCCGCGATGGCCCCCCCGGAGCGAGTGAGCGGAGGTCCGTGTATGTAAACACGGACCTCCGCTCTGTGTGAGGGGGAAGGGCTGTGATCACAGCCTTCCTTTACGTGAAGGCTGTGACCACTTCCCTTCCCCAGATAGGCAGTCCCCCATACAGTTAGAACACGCCCAGGGAACATAGTTAACCCTTAGCGCGCCCCCTGCAGGTTAACCCCTTCACTGCCAATGGTATTTACACAGTAATCAGTGCATTTTTATAGCACTGATCGCTGTATAAATGCCAATGGTCCCAAAAAAGTGTCAAAATGGTCCGACATGTCCGCTGAAATATCGCAGTACCGCAAAAAATCGCAGATCGCCGCCATTTTTAGTAAAAAATAAAAAAAAATTAAAAACCCCAAAAATGAATTCTCATCATCCGTAAACGCGACCACTTTTGCGCAAACCAATCAATAAACGCTGATTGCGATTTTTTTTATCGCAAATATGAGGAAGAATATAAATCGGCCAAAAACGGTGAAAAAAAATGTTTTTTTATATATTTTTTTTGGATTTGTATTTTAGGAAAAAGTAAGAAATTTGGGTTTTTTTGCAAAATTGTCGCTCTTCTTTTGTTTATAGCGGCGATCAGAAATGACGCAGTGGTGATCAAATACCACCAAAAGAAAGCTCTATTTGTGGGAAAAAAAGGACGCAATTTTCGTTTGGGTTCAATGTCGCACGACCGCGCAATTGTCAGTTAAAGCGACGCAGCGCCAAATCGCAAAAAGGGCTCCGGTCCTAAAGCTGGAAATCCTTCCGGGGCTGAAGTGGTTAATGTCCCCTCAGCCTCCTCCCCTTCCACAATGAGATCTAGACAGTTCATTATTAACCACTTGCCCACTGGGCATTTAAACCCTCTTTTATGACCAGACCAATTTTCAGCTTTCAGTGCTCTCACCCCAAATTACCCCTTTTTGGTAATTAGACTTTCCAAGGTATTTAGTAAGAGCCATGGCAAGTTTTTTTTTAAGTTGTACTTTTTCCCACAATTCTTTGCAAAATGCAGATTTTTTTTCTTTTCACAAAATTGTCATATGTTAACAGGTTCTTTCTCGCACACAGCATATGCATACCACAAATTAGACCCCAAAACACATTCTACTACTCCGGAGTATGGCGATACCACATGTGTGCAACTTTTTCACAGCCTGGCCACATAGAGAGTCCCAACATGCAGGAAGCACCGCTAGGCTGGGAATGCGCCAGTTTAAAACTACAAATGACGGAGAGATCACGTGGTAAAGGGAGGCTGCCATTGGCACACAACCGTGATCTGTCGGGTCCGGAGGACCCGTCAGTCACAGATTTTCCCAGGTATGCGCCCCAGGGGACACACGGAAGTGCGATTCTGGAAGGGCATACTATCATATTCTCCCAGACCCATTATCCGACATTGCTGCACCCTGTTTTCCGCTATGGCCCGGTCGGCAAGCAGTTAATCTGCTCTCACATTTTGAGTGACAATTACTCAGTCATGCAACACTGTACCCATATGAAATTTTTGTCCTTTTTTCACACAAATAGAGCTTTCTTTTGGTGGTATTTCATCACCACTGGGTTTTTATTTTTTGCACTATAAATGAAAAAAGACTGAAATTTTGGTAAAAAAAAATATGCATTTTTCTTTGTTTCTGTTATAAAATTTTACAAATTACCATATTTTCCGGTGTATAAGGCGACTGGGCGTATAAGACGACCCCCCTAATTATACAGTTAAATCGTAGGGTTTGCCCTATACTCGCCGTATAAGACTACCCCCCTTCCGAGGCAACACCATTTAATTACATCAGCCCACTGGATGTGCCCTAATACAGTACTGTAGCTTCGGCTACATACAGAACTTCCCTATTATTAATCTTTTAGCCCCCTGGGTGTGTAATACTGTAGCTTCGGCTACTTACAGAACGTTCCTCTGCTGTAGTACTGCATGTACCGCACTGAGCCAATCGCGACAAGTGGTGCATTCTATTAATGCATACAAAGCCTGTTCGGATTGCCTGAGTCAGAGAGGCGGGCTTATACAACCTTTGCCAATTCGAGCAGGCTTTGTATGCGGTAAATGCAGTGCTACAGCAGAGGAACGTTCTGTAAGTAGCCGAAGCTACAGTATTACACATCCAGGGGGCTAAACATTTTTTATGGACATTCTGTATATAGCTGAAGCTACAGTACCCGGCGTATAAGACGTCCCGCGATTTTTGGGGGATGTTTTTTAGTATAAAAAGTAGTCTTATACGCCAGAAAATACGGTAGTAATTTTTCTTTATAAATTTTGGCCAAAACCTATACAGCTACATATCTTTGGTAAAAATAACCCAAATAAGTGTATATTATTTGGTCTGTGTGAAAGTTATAGAGTCTACAATCTATGGTGCCAATCACTGAATATTGATCACACCTGATGTACTAACGGCCTATATCATTTCTTGAGACCCTGAAATTTTAGTAAAGTACAAATACCCCCAAATGACCCCTTTTTGTAAAGTAGACAGCCCAAGGTTTTTAGTAAGAGGCATGGTGAGTTTTTTTACGTAATTTTTTCGCACAATTCTTTTCAAAATTAATTTTTTTTCTTTTCACAATATTGTCATTGTAACAGGTTATTTTTCACATACAGCAAATGCATACCACCAATTACACCCCAAAATAAATTCTGCTACTCCTCCCGAGTATGCGATACCCCACGTGTGAGAGTTATACACAGCCTGGCCACATACAGGGGCCCAACATGCAGGGAGCACTGCCAGGCATTCTAAGGGCATAAATCACACATCTTATTTCCTGACTACCTCTTACACTTTTGTGAGGCACTGTAGTGGCACTGATGGGCACTGTAGTGGCATGGATGTGCAACTGATTAGAACTGATGTGGCATGGATGGGCATGGACGAGCCGTGGATGGGCATGGACGAGCCGTGGATGGGCATGGACGAGCCGTGGATGGGCATGGACACGCGTGCATGGGGATGGCTCAGGATGGGTGGGGATGAGGCAGGAATTGGCACAGATCAGACGGGAGAGATTGGGTGCAGCAGCGCTGTGGGCAGGATCTGTAGTGCCCACAGCGCTGCTGCACCCAATCTCTCTCCTCTCCTCTACACTGTACTTATTGGTACGGAGAGGGGAAGAAATGCGCCGGTTCACAAGTGATCGCTCTGTCATTTGACGGAGCGATCACGTGGTAAAGGGCCGCTACAATCGGACCTGTCGGTGACAGATTTTCCCAGGTGCGTGCCCCAGGGAATTTTTTGGGAGGGCGTACTTTGGCGTCCTCCCAGACCCATTATCTGACCGTGCTGCAGCTGGTTTTCAGCTAGGCGCGGTCAATCTGAAGTAAGATGGCCGCATCCCTTTGGCAACGGTGGCAAGGCAATCATCACTCATCACTCTTAATAAGCCTTACCTTAGTGCCTGGCACTGGCTGATTACTTAATAGTTGCACTTGCAGTCTTGCACCGTCGCTTTTGTTGTTGGTGAAGTTGCTGGCTCGGCTCCTTGATGGTTCCTCCCTGCCCTGGTGGATCTTTGCAGAGTGCAGACTTCAGCTTCAGCAGCTCCCTGTGGCTCCTCCCATCCTGACTCCGGCCGTGTGAGTGACGTCACGCCGCCGGGACGGGAGTCGGGACTACAAATCCCACAAAGGGGGTGAGGAAAAGCCCAGCAGCCGGCAACTATATAGGGGAGGAAATGTGTAGTCTGCCCGAGTCTCCTTCCTGGGGTTAGGAGAGGGGAGTGGGACTCGGTGTGGCTGCCTGGGCTGGTACAGCCAGGACTTGTGTGTGCCGGGTGCAGGAGCGCAACGCACTCGGCACACATTTTCACACAGAGAGCAGCCTGCCAGCCTCTCACTTGACTTCACAGGACGAGGACGGTACACACAGTAACACAGACAGTGAGTCTGTGAGAGCCGCCGACTCATGAGTGTAGTACAGTACACACAGCTAGCGGCGACGGCTATGACTGCTAGTGTGACTGTGTGTACTGTAAACCCAACCTCTACACTACACTACATGACATGACCAAAATGATGTAGATAACCCTTCAAATGATTGCGTTCAAGTGTTTCCAGTGAAGGGTACTGTTATTCCTACAGAATATAAAGACATTTATAATCAATTGTGCACTTTTAATCTTGTGGTAACAGTTTGGTGAAGGCCCTTTTCTGTTCCAGCATGACTGTGCCACTGTGTACAAAGCCAACTCCATAAAAACATGGTCTGATGAGTTTGGTGTGTAGGAACTTGAATAGCCTTAAGAACTCAAGTGGCCTTCACAGAGCCTGGACCTTAACCACTTCCCGCCTGGCATATTGCCAAATGATGTCTGGCCGGTGGTTCCATTATCCTGACCGGACATCGTATGACGTCCGGCCGGATAAGCTGCTAGAGCGCGTCTGCGGGAGCGTGCATCGTGTTGATCGTGTACGGCTCGTGTCCTCCGGACACGGGCCATCACGATCATGGTATACAGTCAGTGAATTTGGCTGTTTACCAAGTGATCGGCTGTGTATAATAACAGCCAATCATGTTTGTGTAGCAAAACGGAAGCACGCCCGCGCTTTCCCAATCAGGGTGAACAGCCAATGAAATTGGCTGTTTACCATGTGACCAGCTGTGTTCAATCACAGCCGGTCACAAGTGTAAACATAACACTCTCACTAACTGATCCCTGCTTCTTCTCCTCACACACCAATCGTGTGAGGAGAGAGCAGGGACAAATCAGTGAGTTGCTCAGTGTTCTTTATACTGTCTATTGTATGTTACTGTGCACAACACAGCCCCCCCAATACAGAGAACCTGTCACCAGCCCATCTGTTGCAGCCCATCTGTCACCAGCTCATCTGTCACCAGCCCATCTGTTGCACAGCCCCGCCACCAGTACCACCATTAATAACGCCACCAGTACCAGTACCGCCATCGGTACCACCACCAGTACCGCCACCAGTACCACCACTAAACACAGGCCCGCCACCAGTACCAGTACTGCTACACAGGCCTGCCACCACCGGTGCCCCCACTAGTACTGCCATCTGTACCAGTACCGGCACACAGACCCACCACATGTACCGCCATCCATCAGTACAGTCACCAGGCCCACATGTCTCAGAGAGTATATACCCCTGAGGAGGCGTATGAATCCTTGCCATGTTGGATGATGAGAGCAGCGGGAAGCTTGCATCATACGATTCTGGTTCAGAGTATGAGCCAGTAGAAGGCAGTCTGATTCAACTGAGGAAACCGCCCCCCTTCATAGAAGAATTTGAAGATCAGAACCAAGATCCAAAGACCTGCCCACCACCAGCAGCACCAGACCCCAGGAGGAGGGACCCAGAGCAAGTACTGGAACAACACGCCCAACCCAAAGAACCCTAATCCGGGTCAGGGCCCAGTCCTTCCTTCCCAATGCCCTGGCAAACCCTGCATTATTATTATTATTACTATACAGGATTTATATAGTGCCAACAGTTTACGCAGCACTTTACAACTTGAGGGTAGATAGTACAAATACAATACACTTAAATACAGTAGGAATCAGAGGGCCCTGCTCATTAGAGCTTACAATCTAAGAGGGAAGGTCAAGAGGTAATAACTGTGGGGGATGTGCTAATAGAGAAGATAAATGTACAGTTGTTAGGTGGGAGCCAGATAGGCTTCTCTGAAGAGATGAGTTTTCCGGGATCGTCTGAAGGTGGACAAACTAGGAGAAAGTCGGACAGATTGGGGTAGAGCATTCCAGAGGATGGGAGAGGCTTTGGAGAAGTTCTGGAGGTGAGCATTGGATGAGGTGACAAGGGAGCTAGAGAGAAGGAGGTCTTGGGAGGAGCGAAGAGATCGATTTGGTTGGTATTTTGAGACCAGGTTAGTGATGTAGCTGGGGCCAGGTTGTGAATTGCTTTATAAGTTATTGTTAGTATCTTGAATTTAATACGTTGGTTGAGTGGCAGCCAATGTAGAGATTGACATAGGGTTGTAGCAGATGCTGAGCGGTTTTTAAGGTGGATAAGCCTGGTGGCAGCGTTCATAATGGACTGAAGTGTGGATAGGCTATTTAGAGGTAAGCCAGTGAGGAGGGAGTTGCAGTAGTTGAGGCGAGAAATGACCAGGGAGTGGATTAGTAGCTTTGTGGTGTCATTGGTTAGGAAGGGGAGTATCTTGGAGATGTTGCAGAGGTTGAGGCGGCAAATTTTGGATTGGATGTGGGGCTGAAAGGTTAATTGGGAGTCTAGGATTACACCTAGGACCTTGGCGTGGGGGACGGGTTGATAGTTGAGCCATTGATTTTGACAGAGAAATCTGGGGAAGTGGCACGTGGGGGAGGAAATATCATAAGCTCGGTTTTGGATAGGTTGAGTTTGAGGAAGTAATGTGACATCCAGGCTGATATGTCTATTAGTAAGTTGGTGATGCGTGAGGAGACAGATGGAGAGATCTGGGGGGTTGATAGATTTGTGTGTCATCAGCATAGAGATGATACTGAAAGCCATGGGAAGCAATCAACTGACCCAGGGAGGAGGTGTAGATTGAGAAAAGGAGAGGTGCAAGAACAGAACCTTGGGGGGACACCGACAGAGAAAGGAAGAGGAGAGGAGGAAGTAGAGTTGTAGGTGACACTGAAGGAGCGGTGGGATAGGTAGGATGAGAACCAGCGAAGAGTACAGTCACGGAGACCAAAGGTGTGGAGTTTTTTGAGGAGGAGGGGGTGGTCCACTGTGTCAAAGGCATCAGAGAGGTCCAGGAGTAGTAGTACAGAATAGTGTCCATTGGTTTTAGAAGTTATTAGGTCATTAGTGAGTTTAAGGAGAGCAGTTTCTGTAGAGTGCTGAGGGCGAAATCCAGACTGAAGGGGATCAAGAAGTTTGTTCATGGTCAGATGGTCACTTAGTCGGTTGTAGACTAGTCTTTCGAGGAGTTTGGAGGAGAAGGGGAGAAAGGAGATGGGGCGTAGGTTGTTAATATTGGTGGGGTCCAGTGAGGGCTTTTTAACCACTTCAGCCCCGGAAGGATTTCCAGCTTTAGGACCGGAGCCCTTTTTGCGATTCGGCGCTGCGTCGCTTTAACTGACAATTGCGCAGTGGTGCGACGTTGTACCCAAACGAAATTTGCGTCCTTTTTTTCCAACAAATAGAGCTTTCTTTTGGTGGTATTTGATCAAAGCTGCGTCATTTCTGATCGCCGCTATAAACAAAAGAAGAGCGACAATTTTGCAAAAAAAAACAAATTTTTACTTTTTCCTAAATTACAAATCCAAAAAAAAAAATATAAAAAAACATTTTTTTTCACAGTTTTTGGCCGATTTATATTCTTCCTCATATTTGCGATAAAAAAAATTGCAATTGGCGTTTATTGATTGGTTTGCGCAAAAGTGGTTGCGTTTACGGATGATGAGAATTCATTTTTGGGGTTTTTAATTTTCTTTTATTTTTTACTAATAATGGCGGCGATCTGCGATTTTTTGCGGTACTGCGATATTTCAGCGGACATGTCGGACCATTTTGACACTTTTTTGGGACCATTGGCACTTATACAGCGATCAGTGCTATAAAAATGCACTGATTACTGTGTAAATGCCATTGGCAGTGAAGGGGTTAACCTGCAGGGGGCGCTCTAAGGGTTAACTGTGTTCCCTGGGCGTGTTCTTACTGTATGGGGGACTGCCTATCTGGGGAAGGGAAGTGGTCACAGCCTTCACGTAAAGGAAGGCTGTGATCACAGCCCTTCCCCCTCACACAGAGCGGAGGTCCGTGTTTACATACACGGACCTCCGCTCACTCGCTCCGGGGGGGCCATCGCGGGTAGCCGGCGGCAATCGAAGCCGCCGCACCCGCTCCCTGGCCCCCCCTGGACACAGTGAGCGCGTGGGCGCGCCTCCGGCGGCGCGCGCGCTCACTAAACTCGTTCCCGCAGCCGCCGTCGTATGACGGCGATTTGCGGGAACGAGCCACTTTGCCGCCGTCAGATGCCGATCGGCGGTCGGCAAGTGGTTAAGGATAGGTGTGACTAGAGCATGGTTTAGAGAGTTTGGGAAGATGCCAGAGGAGAGGGAAAGATTGAAAATGTGAGTTAGAGAATGTAGAATTGAGTCGGAGGATGAGCGTAGCATTTGTGATGGAGCAGGATCCAGGGGGCAGGTGGTTAGATGGGTGTTCAATAAAAGTTTAGCAACCTCACTAATACTGCCAGGGTTGAATGTGGAAAGTAGTGATTGTATCTGTGGACATGGGGTGTTGAGTGGGGGTGATTTGCGTGCATTGGAGATTTCCTCATGAATGTTATCAATCTTAGTTGTAAAGTGATTGGGAATCTCCTGGGCAGTGAGTGAATTAGAGAGTGAAGGACAGAGTAGAGTGTTAAAGGTCGAGAAGGGTTGATGGGGACTGGATGATAATGTGTTAATGAGTGTGATAAAGTAGGTGTGTTTGGCAGTTTGGAGGCAGGAATAGTATTTTAGGAGGGCAGATTTGTAATGTTTGAAGTCTTCTTGGAGCTTAGTCTTATGCCACAGACTCTCAAGAGCGCGGCTATCTTTTCTAAGACTTCTGGTGTTGTCCGTTTGCCAGGGTTGTAGGGGCCGGGGCCTGATTCTGCGTGTAGTAACGGGGGCGAGCTTGTCTAGGGAGGATGGCAGTGAGTTGTTGTAGATGAGTGTGGCTAGGTTGGGGCAGGACAGGGGTGAGATTTTGTCATAGAGGTGGTCATTAGCAGAGTAGAGAAGAGAAGGGTTGAGGTGGCGAAGTTTTCTACGGGTAACTGTTAGGCGGTTGGAGGGAGAGGAGGTGATAGACAGTGAAAGAGTGAAAATAATAAGGGGATCATAGAGTGGGAGAGGATTGTTGGAAAGGTTGCACGGAGTGCACAGGTAAGAGAAGACAAGGTCAAGGGTGTTTCCGTTGGAGTGAGTAGGAGCCTGTATCCATTGCTTCAGGTCGAAAGATGAGGTTAGACTGAGAAGTTTAGAAGTAGTGATAGCGTTAACAGGGATGTTGAAGTCACCAAGAATGATTGTGGGGATTTCAGAAGAGAGAAAGTAGGGTAGCCAGGCAGAGAAGCCATCAAGGAAAGTTGATACCGGCCCAGGGGGCCTGTAAATGACAGCGACTCTTAGAGGAATAGGAGAAAATAGACGGATGCAATGTGCTTCAAAAGAGGAGAGTGTCAGAGGGTGGAGTACCTGATAGGTGCTGTGTGGTGCAAGGAGGATTCCCGCTCCACCTCCCTTCCACCATCCACTTGGTCTAGGGGAGTGCGTCCAGAGAAGGCCACTGTGGGAGAGGGAAGCATGAGCAATAGTGTCAGATTCATGAAGCCAGGTTTCGGTAATGGCAAGGAGGTTGAAGAAATTAGTTATAATGAGGTCATGGAGGGCGTATGGTTGCCTGCCAACTTGGGGTCCGCAGTAATCCCTGATTTTACCGCACAGCCAGGTGTGCAGGTCGACACCACAGATTATGCCCCACTGGATTATTTTTATTTGTTTTTCTCCCCCCGAATTGCTGCAGAGTATGGTGGATCAAACCAACCTCTACGCAGAGCAATTTATTGCTGCCTTTCCCACTTCATTTTATGCCCGCCCGTTTCATTGGCAATGCCTCACACTGGACAAATTAAAATTATTTTTGGGCCTTACATTTAATATGGGGCTTACACAAAAAATGAACTCCATGGGTATTGGTCCACCCACCCCAACCACCACATGCCCATATACTCCTCTGTCATGTTCAGGACAAGATACAAGATGATCATGCATTTCCTCCATTTTAGCGAATATTCGCAGTGCCCTCCCCGAGATCACCCCACATACGATAAATTGTACAAGATACGCCCCCTAATTAATGCCTTTTCCCAGAGATTCGCTGAAGTGTTCATCCCGGATAAAAACATCTGTGTAGATGAGTCCCTCATACATTTCACTGGCCAGCTGCAGTTCAAGCAGTATATACCCAGCAAGAGAGCCAGGTATGGTTTAAAATTTAACAAACACTGTGATCGAGCCACTGGCTATGTACACACCTTTACAATCTATGAAGGTAAAGACCCCCAGCTCCAGCCCCCTGATTGCCCCACATATACTGGAACCAGTGGGAAGATTGTCTGGGAGCTGGCATACCCCCTCTTTGGAAAAGGATACCACCTATACATTTACAACTACTATACAAGCCTGCCCCTATTTCGCCATCTTTATCGAGAAACAACCCTGGCCGGCGGCACCTTCAAGAAAAACAGGAAGGGCTTCCCACAACATCTGCTTACCAAAAAACTGCAAAACGGGAAATCTGCCTTCATGAGGAATGAAGAGGTATTGGTCATGAAGTTCAGGGTCAAGAAAGATGTCCACATCCTCTCTACTATCCACAACGACACTCTGGTGGAGATTCAGAGAAGATGTGGCCCCATTGCAAAGCCCGAATATGTTCATGACTACAATCTGTTCATGGGGGGAAAGGGGTGGATTTAAATGACCAGATGGTACAGCCCTACTTGTCGACCCGGAAGTGCCGTTATTGTTACAAGAAAGCCATATTTCACCTTTTCCATATGGCCATGTACAATTCGTATGGGTGTTGCCAAAGATCGTCCGAACAACCAATCCCTCACCTACTTCAAAAACATTGAAGAAATTATCACTGCCTTCATTTATCAGCAAGGACCCGCCCCAGGAAGTATTCATTCTGATTATGTGAGTCGACTCCACGAGCAACATTATCCCTACAACACCCCCCCCCCCCCCCACACAGAATCCGGAAGACGATGACAGAGATGTCGTGTATGCTCCAGAGGAGGAGAAGAGATAGATGTGCATCGGAGATTGTTTCAAAAATTATTATACACAAATCAGATATTAGTTAGTTCCCCTTATTTTTAAAAGACTGCCACTTCCCAATTTCAAATACCTGTGTGGATCATTTTACCTGCTACCACGTTAACTGACCCTAGCCTGTTTACCGACAATCTCTTTGCCTGCCATTTTAAACCACGTTTCTGACTTCCATGTTAACTGACCCTGGCATGTTTACCAACAATGTCTTTGCCTACCGTTTTAAACCATGTTTCTGACTTTCACATGCACCGACCTCAGCCTGTTAATCGATCATGTTTTTGCCTACCACTTGGACTGATCTTTTGCTTTTCTACTTTAGAACATAGGGGTCTTACATATGTGAGGGGCTCCAGAAAAGCGCTCTGAGTAGAGAAAACCAGTTTTTGGTTCCCAGAACAGGGTCTGGTTTCCCGGAAGCTTCAAAGCAATTTGGGTGGGAGAAGCCTCTACCCCTTGCCCTAAGCGTGATGGTCCCTCCTGCTGCCTGGACCAATACTTTGTCTGTGCTGACCATATCGCTGCCTGTAATGACCCAGGACTTTATGGACCTTTCTTCCTGCTGCCTGGACCAATACTTTGGCTGTGCTGACCATATTGCTGCCTGTAATGACCCAGGACTTTATGGACCATGTTTCTTCCTGCTGCCTGGACCAATGCATTGGCTGTGTTGACCATATGTCTACCTGCTGCCTCTACCGACTATGGACAGTATTTCTGCCTTGACATCTCTGCTTGCTACCTGGACCAATGATTTGGATGTGTTGACAGTATTTCTGCCTGTACTAACTATGGACAATATTCCTACCTACTGCTTGGACGATTGCTTTTGCTGTCGCTGACCACATCCGTGCCTGCTGCCTGGACCGATGCTCTCCTCTGTGGACCACTGCACTACTAAAACCACAGGTAATTTTTTTTTATTTGGTATGTACATGCTATGTGTTAGAAATATGAAGGGTCTTCAAAAATATGATTGGTAGTCAGAAAATGTTATGTGTAATTTATGCTCCTAGAATGCCTGGAGGTGCTACTTGGATGTTGGGCCTCTATATGTGGCCAGGCTGTGTAAATTTCTCACACATGTGGTATTTCTATACTCAGGAGGAGTAGCAGAATGTATTTTGGGGTGTCATTTTTGCTATGTACATGCTGTGTGTTGGAAATATCTTAGAAATGGACAACTTTGTGTAAAAAAAAATGCGTTTTCATTTTTTTTTCACATTTTCAAAAAACTTCTAGAAAAAAATGAACCGACTCATTATGCAACATAGATTATATGTTGGGGTGTTAGCTTTCCAAAATGGGGTCATTTTGTGGGTAATTCCATTGTCCTGGTGCTCCAGAGCCTTTAAAAGTGTAATAGGTGTAATCCAGCTTACAAATCGTTCAGTGTCTGCCACCCCTATCTGCCAATCCCTCCATTGGCTGCCACTCGGCCAACGAATTAAGTTCAAAATACTAACCATGAGCTACAAAGCCATCCACAACTCTGCTCCCAGCTACATCACCAACCTAGTCTCAAAATACCAACCTAATCATCCTCTTCGCTCCACTCAAGACCTCCTGCTCTCCAGCTCCCTCATCACCTCCTCTCATACTCGCCTCCAAGACTTCTCCCGAGCCGCTCCCATCCTCTGGAACTCCCTACCCCAATCTGTCCGACTATCCCCAAATCTTTCCACCTTTAGGCGATCCCTGTAAACTTTTCTCTTCAGGGAAGCCTATCCTGCCGCCACCTAACAACTGCACTTTTTTATTCTCAATCAACCCATCCCCCCACAGTTATTTCCCTCTCCTATCATTTAACCCTCCCTCCTAGATTGTAAGCTCTACCAAGCAGGGCCCTCTGATTCCTCCTGTATTGAATTGTACTGTCTGCCCTAATATTGTAAAGCGCTGCGCAAACTGTTGGCGCTATATAAATACTGTATAATAATAATAATAATAGGTGGTTGAGAAATGAGATGTGTAATTTATGCTCCTAGAACACTTGATAGTGCTCCCTGCATGTTGGGCGTCTTTATGTGGCCAGGCTGTGAAACTGTCCCACACATGTGGTATCGCCATACTCAGGAGGAGTAGTAGAATGTTTTTTGGGGTGTAATTTGTGGTATACATATGCCATGTGAGAGAAATAACCTGTTACAATGACAATTTTGTGAAAAAAAAAACAAAAAAAACCCCTTAATTTTGCAAAGAATTGTGGGAAAAACTGAAACCGCGAAAAAACTCACCACACCTCTTACTAAATACCTTGGAATGTCCACTTTACAAAAAGGGGTAATTTGGGCGGTATTTGTACTTTCATGGCTTGTTAGGGTCCTTTCACACACACAAACCGTTCATCAGTTCATCAGTTTATCAGTTCATCAGTTCATCCGTTTTTCATCCGTTTTTCATCCGTTTTTTTTCATCCGTTTTTTCATCTGTGGTGATCAGTTTTTCATCAGTTTTTTTTTACATTCACTACCAATGCAAAAACAGATGAAAAACTGACCGTTTTTCGTCCGATCCGTTTTTTTGACGGATGAAAAATAGGACTTTCATCCATTCAAAAAAACGGATGCTGATGAAAGCGGATGAAAACTGATGAAAATAGCTGATCATCAGTTGTCATCAATTTTCCATAGAGTTGCATTAATGTCCGTTTTTCATCTGTCAACGGATGGATGAAAAACGGACAAACGGTCCGTATGTGTGAAAGGGGCCTTAGTGTCTCAAGAAATGAGATAGGGCGTCAGTACATCAGGTGTGATCAATTTTCAGTGATTTTCACCATAGCTTGTAGACTCAATAACTTTCACACAGACTAAATAATATCCACTAATTTGGGTTATTTTTACCAAAGATATTTAGCAGTATACATTTTGGCCCAAATTTATGAAGAAAATTTACTTTTTTGCAAAATTTTACAGTACAAAATAAAAAAAAGTGTTTTTTTTTTCCAAATGTTCGCTCTTTTTTCGCTTATATCGCAAAAATTTTAAAAAAACCCAACGGGGATTAAGTACCACCAAAAGAAAGCTCTATTTGTGTGGAAAAAATGATAAAAATCATGTTTGGATACAGTGTAGGATGACTGAGTAATTGTCACTCAAATTGTGAGAGCACTAAAAGCTGAAAATTGGTCTGGGCTGGAAGTGTTCTAAGTGCCTGGTATTGAAGTGGTTAAGTGAAACAATTATTATTAAAAAAAAATATTGAAAATAAAATATATATTTTTGATATTTATGTTTTTCTTATTTCTTGTCACAGTGCACGTCCCTGCTGAACCCTTGGCAAAGGATTATATGTATACAATACGTACCAATAATTTCCTTGATTACTAGGAAACACAAGTTTTATTGAAAGAAAATTGATCCTTCGTCTTCCATTCTTATCAGCCCATGTCTGTACAGATGTAATCATGCCATATGTATGTAAATCCCTTGTACCAGGACTGTATTAATTCTCTAGTAAAGACCTTGGGTCTGCCAAATACATGTGTGCTTTTGTACATCAGAACACCTGTCCTGCAAGGACCACTGAAACCTGACCATCCAAACTGAGCGTGACATGTTGAAGGATCAACGTAGACTTATCATATTTGGATGCAATCCAAGGGCAAACTTTTAGCAAGGTAGACTGTCTGTAGAAGGCCCTGGATGTGTTATTGCAATCATTTAATAGAGCAATGTGTTATAGTTCACCATTGTTTTACTAATAAATATATATATATATATATATACACTATCTTACAAACGTGAGTACATCCCTCACATTTTTGTAGATATTTTATTATATCTTTTCATGTGACAACACTGAAGAAATGACACTTTGCTAAAATGTAAAGTAGTGAGTGTACAGCTTGTATAACAGTGTAAATTTGCTGTCCCCTCAAAATAACTCAACACAGCCATTAATGTCTAAACCACTGGCAACAAAAGTGAGTACACCCCTAAGTGAAAATGTCCAAATTGGGCCCTCAGTGTCAACATTTTGTGTGGCCACCATTACTTTCCAGCACTGCCTTAACCCTCTTGGGCATTGAGTTAACTAGAGCTTCACAGATTGCCATTGGAGTCCCCTTCCATTCCTCTATCACAACATCATGGAGCTGGTGGATGTTAGAGACCTTGCACATTGAGGATGCCCAACAGATGCTCAATAGGGTTTAGGTCTGGACACATGCTTGGCCAGTCAATCACATTTACTCTCAGCTTCTTTAGCAAGGCAGTGGTCATCTTGGAGGTGTTGTTGGGGTCGTTGTCATGTTGGAATATTGCTCTGCAGCATAATCTCAGAAGGGAGGGGTTCATGCTCTGCTTCAGTATGTCACAGTACATGTTGGAATTCGTGGTTCCCTTAATGAACTGTAGCTGTAACCAACAGCACTCATGCAGCCTCAGACCATGACACTCCCACCACCATGCTTGACTGTAGGCAAGACACACTTGTCTTTGTACTCCTTACCTGGTTTCCGCCACATATGCTTGGCACCATCTGAACCAAATAAGTTTATCTTGGTCTCATCAGACCACAGGGCATGGTTCCAGTAATCCATTTCCTTAGTGTGCTTGTCTTCAGCAAACTGTTTGTGGGCTTTCTAGTGTATCATCTTTAGATGAGGCTTCCTTCTGGGACAACAGCTATGCAGACCAATTTGATGCAGTGTGTGGCGTATGGTCTGAGCACTGACAGGCTGACCCCCCCACCCCTTCAACCTCTGCAGCAATGATGGCAGCACTCATACGTCTATTTCCTAAAGACAACCTCTGGCTATT
>BLSH010459703.1:2877774-2890073 GCA_018402905.1 Glandirana rugosa | reverse complement strand
TACTTCTACGTGGTCCTTTCCTTTTAATGCCTTTCCACTCATATGTTAAAAGGTAAAAGGACCACGTAGTACCGTCGTATGTGTACCCTTGATTGATCGGTATACCCTCCCACGTTCTTTTTTAAACATTACTAGTCTTCACGTTAATACGTGGTACTTAAAAGGTTTAAAATGACAGTACTCGGCCCAAGTGAATTGGTGAATTCCTGGCCTTCCTAAAGGTCGAAATCCTGGCCTCGGGAAAAAAGTTAAACCGTGAAGCGGCGAAGTTTACCATTAACGCGCCAGTACGTACTGCATTGCATGACCGCGCAATTACCATTTGAAGCGGCGAAGTGCCAAATTGAAAAAAGGGCTCCGGTCCTAAAGCTGGAAATCCTTCCGGTCCTTAAGTGGTTAAGTGAACCCGGCTCATGACAGTAAAATTTGGAAAATTCATGGTGCATAATTGCACTTCTGATCATTACAAATTTTTTCTTGCACCCTCCCATATGGCTAGTTAGTTCCCATGTGTATGCTGCCATGATGCACCAGGAAAATGGAAAATTGTATACTCACCTTTCCGTAATTTTCCTTTCCTGGTGCATCTTCATGGCAGCATACAGATTCCCGCCCAAATTGGTGAGAGTTACAGAGAATGCTGTGAGCCGGGTCTGTCTTTGATTTATAGTTAACCAGTCCTATCATGTTGTGGGGGCGGAGCCACAACCCATGTGTATGCTGCCATGAAGATGCACCAGGAAAGGAAAATTACGGAAAGGTGAGTATACAATTTTCCGTTATTTTTTACTTTTTTTTCTATAATATCCAAATTTTTATTTTACAAAAAAAAATCTTCATCAATTTAGGCCAATATGTATTCTGCTATATATTTTTGGTATATTGATTGGTTTGCGCAAAAGTTATAGCGTCTACAAAATAGAGGATAGATTTATGGCATTTTTATTATTCTTTGTTTACTAGTAATGGTGGTGATCTGTGATTTTTAGCGGGACTGCAACATTGCAGCGGACATATCGGATGCCTTTGACACTTTTTTGGGACTGTTGACATTTATACAGCGATCAGAGCTATACAAATGCACTCATTACTGTGTAAAAGTCACTGGCAGGGAAGGGGTTAACACTAGGGGGCGATCAAGGGGTTAAATGTGTACCCTTTCTGACAGGGAGTAGAGAGAGAACGCTGTTCCTGATCACTCTCTACTTCCCTGTCAGAATGGGGATCTGTCTGTTTACATTGACAGATCCCCGTTCTTGCCATTCTTTCTTGTGATCGCGGGTGGCTGCCGCCTACGCGCATCAGCTCCCCTGCCATGCAGCTATAGCTATTTAGAGAGCCGACATACCAGTACGACAATTCGTGCGAACGTGGCGACCTGCCGCCGTATGATGACAGCTGGCTGGAAAGTGGTTAAAAGGGGTGATTCTTTTCTGTACCTACTGTATGTAATATGATTATTCTCTATGATCATCAGCTCCATCTAGTGGTCATAATGCACTATATTCCCAAAATAACTCACTAAAAAAAAAAAACATTACTGTATGTCCACTAGATGACATTAACAATAATATTACAAACAATATGGGAAACATTTGTGGTGCCTGTGCAAATGTTTAAGGCCCCATAAACCTCTTGTTTGGTGGGAAATCGCGTTTCTGCTTGCAGTTTTGAGTTGGCGACTTTCACGTGCTTCCTCGCGTCACCCATGGGGCAGCCCATTCACTTTAATGGGATGTCGTATGTGCGTTTGTCGCCCAAAAGATGCTTCTGCTCTTTTTTGGGTGATACATTTCACATGATTATTAATGGCGTGATTGCAGCGTAATTCTTTTATCGTGACAATTCTGCCCTCGATTCCAAATCACCAAGTTTGAATGAGGCCGTAAACATCCACATAATTAATGTTTTAGATATAGACCCCTTGGTTTCCTCTGTGGATTTCTTTCAGATCTGTGTGAGACTTTTTCTTCCTGTAATAAAGACCGCTCACTGCTGCTCTCTCTCCTTGTGCAGGGTGACTGGTCTTGTCTCTGCCCTTTCTTTAGTTTATTGTAGTGGGTGGGCCTTCTGCTCTACTCTCTGCACAGAATATGTACAGTGCAGTGGTGATGTCATTGCTACTTTTACAAAGAAATATCTGAGGTTGCAAAGGCATTTGATGCATGTAAAGTGAATTTATAATCTTTATGATTATGGAAAATATGTTAAAATGAAAATAGTTGTGAATTTAACTTTAGGGCCCCTATCAGATTCATTTTTTCCTGTGTCCCATCGGGGAGATTTTCCTTCATTTCCCATTCCAGGCACAGCAGTAAGTGAGACGAGATACTGTATCTCCAAAGCAAGGGGAAACCTCCACTTAGATGGTTGTCTTCAGAGCAGGCTTATCTTTCCCATCTCTTCATCCTAGAAGAGTAGTTCTCAACTCCTGTCCTCAGGACCCACTAACAGGCCAGGTTTGCAGGATAGCTGAAATACATCACAGGTGATCTAATTTGTTGCTCAGTGATTGCAGTATTCTAGTCTGCATCTCCCCAAGGTAATACTTCTGGCCTGTTAGTGGGTCCTGAGGACAGGAGTTGAGAACCACTGTCCTAGAAAGAAAATAATAGAATATCTCCCTCTCCCTTGAGAGAGTCTCCAAACTTCCCCTTTCTCTGGTTAATTTCTTCTCTGGAATGCCTTGGTATTCAGCTCACCTCCAACTACAACTCCTTATTTGCTGCCAACTACTAATCCCTATAATCTTAATTTCCTTATGAAATCATGGAAATTTCCTTCCCTCTCGTATGCCGTATCTTGGCTGTTAAGATGAAAGTCCTTCCAAAGGCCCTTTACTATTTTCGCAGGCTGCCCATCCAAGTTATCCCGTTACCTCAGCCTTCTCCAAAAAATGATTCTCTCCTTCATCTGGGCTTACAAATGACCCAGGGTTCCCCACACTATGCTTTTCATTCACAGACAGCATGGAGTCCAAAACATAATCAGATATTAGGTGGCTAAAATATTGTCAGTGTCCCTACTATATGCCACCTCTAACATCTCTTTTTGGGTGCTCCTCGAAACTCCAAACTGTGACCCTACCCCATTCTCCTCTCTGCTCTAGCTACCCCCCCCCCCCCCCCCAAAAGCACGCCCGCCCTCCCTAAGCCCTTTGATACTACACACTCTTAAGTATGGGACTCGGTTCAATATTCCAGTAAATTGATGTCTCCTTTTCTCCCTCTGCTACCCATGCTTCACAATCCCGCCAGCTTACCAAGTCCTCCTCAGATGGCCACTGAGTTCCAGCCAGAATAGCCTTAGCAAACCCTAACTGCTCTAATAGATGTCCCAGAGGTTGCAGTTAGTGAAGTGATGCCTTGCATATATGATGGTGATGCCCCAAATTACTTTCCTTTTGGTCCATGGTCTTCGGCCTTCTCCATACTTTACTTCATTTGATTATACCCAAAGAAGCTAGATATGCTCTGCTTCACTGTCCTGCTCCAGGTCTTCACGCCCACCGACAATGGTTACCCATGTTTCTTTTCCTGGCTGTCAAGCAAACTATAGCCAAGGCCCGGAAGAAGCCCTCAGTTTCTATACAAGAAGTCAAGGACCGTATGCCCCTCATGCCAATCCAACTACTTCCAGCCCAAATTTCTCAAGATAAGGGACCCTTCGCTATGCCCTGCCTTCCTTGAACCCGGAGAGTCTAACATCACTTTTTCCAATTTGGATAGAGTAAGGTTTATTTTTTCATCTTTGTCCCATTGGAGGGATTTACTTTAACTTCCTGTCCCATAGTCAAAACATTGTCACAATTGGAAGATTTCCCTCTATTGTAGTGCTCACCTGGGTCTTCTAGAGGTAGGATAACACCTGCAGAGGCAGGGAGCGAGCTAGCATTTACCCCAAGGCTGAGTCCATGTCTATAATGGGGAGTTTTGCACAGAAATTGAGCGTCAGTCACTTTTGGTCTTTTCAAAGCTTTAATGCTGGCTTTAATGATGCACTTAGAAAGAAGATAATCTGAGAGAGGGACAGGGTTCTCAGATACCATGGCAGATCACTTACAGGCTTCTCAGAGTCAGGAAAAGTACAGCCTCACAATATCAGGACCTTTAAGCCAACCCGGCAACACTGCAAGTACATCTTTAGATTCCGGTGCATCCTCCAAGTGAGTCACCAGACCCTTCTGAGAGACCAGCCTTCATCCTGGCTCTCTTCAACGAGGGTCCTCCCCTGGGTTTTCTTACCTTGGCTTGGCTTCCTCCATACCTGGCAAGACAGCCTCAGAACTACCTCAGCATTCCTAGGCCCCAGACAGGCTTCTGGGCCTAAGCACAGAGCTCATTTCAACAGAACCTCCTCAGGCCTCAGTCTGACACAAGAGAGCCAGCACATAACCCACCCAAAATATACTGTATATGTAGCGCTACCCCAAATGGAGCCACTGGTGATTGTTGGTTATACCTAACCCTGCACAGCCAGGCACATGCATTTTCCATCGCTCCTGACACCAGAAACAGTCCTTGCAGCTTTGTTTTTTTATTTATTTAGGGGAATTAAACTTGGATAGGGAAAGGGTTGTTATGGGATGCCCACTTAATCAGAAAGAAACTCTTCAGGGACACAAACTATATACATCCAGTATATATACACTTTTCCTTCTTCTACCTCCAGCACAGGCTTGTAGAACTAGAACTCCCAGGACCAGCTAACACTGACTGTTTGATCCAACACACTCAGTTAGATAATTGTGAATGCCCTTTGCAGGCAGGGACCACGGGCCCCATTTGGTGTAGCAAAAATAGAGAGGTCTTTGGTGCTAGCTGTCCTTTTCTGTGACTACTGCTCCCAGTACCACCTCTTAGGGCACTGCCAGCCCACCTGCCTGCAGCTGCCCCTTTCACTAGCCCTCCTGGCTAATTCTCCACAGTCCTCCCAGACTGATTCTGCATCCATCCCATGCTGCTGGCACTCAGTCCCTTCAGGCATGCCTTTCAGTCCTGATTGTATACTCACCAGCCCTCTTGGCTGCCTTCCTCCCTGGAGATTCGCCCGGAAGTGTTCTCCTGCTGTCCTCTCCTTGCTCCCGTGCCTCCTGCTCAGGATCCCTCTATGTCATGAGAAGGGTCCCTTCTGCACCTGATCCCAGGCCTGAGTTCACCCCCCAAGACTGGAGAGCTACTCTCAAAGGCCCAGACAGCCTAACACCCCATCTCCATCTTCCACCCAAACTTCACACTGCCCCAGCTGGGTTGACCCTGAGTATTTGAGGGGGCCTGCCCCTGCCAACCCTTCTGCTGGGGATTGGTTAGGGCCCTCAGAATACTCCAGCTAGCTCCTCCTGGATTCCTCCTATCTGCTTCTGGAACCTTGTCCAAGTTTCCAGCCACCAGGGAGTAGTTCACCAGAGAAGCTGCTGCTGAGTCATCCAGCCTACCTGAGTCACTCAAACCCTGACCCAGCAAAAAACACAGAGGCTTGGCAAGCCTGAAATTTACCTACACTAACAGAACAAAAATCATAGCACTCTAGTAACACAGCTAGGGGGTGCTACATATATATCCTCTCCAAGAATACACCAGTGCCCATGAACCTCCTACTGGGCTGGCTGGAAGAAATATAAATATTCATAACTCAGTCTAGTTGTGCAATCTTGTACTATGACCTGTGGTGACCAGTGATTGGACACAGCTGATCACATGGTAAAAGGCCACTGTGATTGGCCCATTACCGCGATTTGTGACCAGCTTTGTCCGAAGGACACAGTGGTCACAGAGCATGCCAGATGTGCACTGCAGGGGGAGCGCAGGGGCATGGTTCTGGGAGGGAGTCCACAGATGCCCCCCCCAGAACTGGATGACTGTGCTGTAGCTGTCTTTTGGCTATAGCACGTTTGGGAAGGTGTTAACTATGATTTTGGCTATGTGGTATGTACAGTATATATGTGATGACTAGTATTATGTGATCATGTGGTGTGATCCAGCCCACACAGGTAGTAGGTGGAGCTTGTGAATTTCATATTGTATAGTAATAAGATATATATATATATATATGTCAGGCTACAGGTATCACGTTTTTGGGTCTGATAAAGAGGGGTCACCCCGTGAAATGTGTCAGCCAATAATATTGGACCTGGATGTCTTCTTTTCATGCTGATGAATGAGTGCTGAAGATCTGTCATCTGTGTTTTTGAACGCATTGATGGGCTTGTTAACTTGCTTGTGAGTGTAATTGCTTTTATGAATTATTAAAAGCTGTATTAATGCAATGTGCTAGGCTGGAGCTTCCAATGGAAACTGCCAGTGGCCATGTTAACCCCTCTTACTCAGGAGGGAACCCACCATGCATCCATTGCTAGAGTGCCTGTAGGCAGGAAGGGGCTGCAAAGAAGCTGCAGGAGATCTGCGGCACTATAAAAAATGATTTAATTTGCTATGTACTTGTTTATAAACCTGTCTTGTTAATCATTCTACCCCTTGGGTGTATTAGTGGCAATTCAATCTTGGTGACAAGGGAGGAATTTGTTACATTGTAATGTAGCGATTGCACTGCAACAGAGCATAACATGACAATGTGTTGCATCTCATTCACAGATTAACCTGATCATTCTCTTGGTTAGCCAAAGAGGAATCATTTTCTATCTACTGTACAATAGAGAATTAATATGAAGTCATAGCTGCTTGTGTGTTCTCAGTAATTTAACACCAACTGAACAATGTGGTTTCAACCAATTACGCGTAATACATAAATTCCACCAGGGGCCTTAATGTTCCTGATTGCCTGCACTTCTAGTCCCTGGTGCCGTTTAGTTCAGCATTGACATATTTAATTATGTCTGTGTAATTGGAGCAATTATATCATTTGTGTGCTTAACACAAATGAATCCCGTGTTACTGAATAGGGATGAGTTTCGGGACAACAGTGAGCTCTAGGTGAACCATGGAGGACCAATAATGGGGGTTTTGTTATGTGGCAGACCCCTTGGCTTTTAACTCTTTGTTGGAATCGGTAAGTGGTACTAATGTATCACTCTACTTGTTTCCCTGAAGGAGGGCAGATATCTGGGCACCCTCAATTTCAAAGGGTGCTTCCCCATTTCCCTTTTGGGTTGCATTGAGGTGGGGATGGTGGTGGTCAACATTGGGGCACGTTGTTTTGCAAGGGGAAGGTACCCCCCAATGTGAAAAGCATGTGGCCTGGTCTGGTACAGGAAGGGGAGAGCTGTCTGTTGAGCTGACCTACCTTTTGCTGGCCACCCATGCCTGAATAAGAGGATGGAATTTTAAGGGGAACCCCATGCCGTTCTTTTCCCACTTTTTTTTTAATTACTGCAGCCAAACATAAAGCCCAACTTCGAGCAAAAAAAAGGTTTCCCTTGCTATGGGGCTGTGCCCACACTGCAAGGGTTAACTGCTCCCAGCGGTCTCTAAACTGTGGTCTGGGGGCAGAATGCTTTCCTTTATCTGGCCCTTGGAGGACAATTCTTCACTCTGATATGAGGCATTATTCCTTCCACTGGCAACAATGAGGCACTATTCCTTCTAATGACACCAACTGTGGGGTATATATCCAACTGTAGCACTTACCTCTGCAGGAGCCGCTGTGATCGCCATCACACGGCTACACTCCACTGACCAATGATAGGGCACTATTCCTTCAACTGACACCAATGATGAGGGATCATTCCTTCCAATCTTCCACTGAATCCAAAGATGAGGCACTATTTCTCCCATTAACACCAATGATAGTGCACTATTCCGCCTCCTACTGACCACAGGTGCTGTGTAGTTGTTTTACTTCACCCTACCACCAAGCTTGAGCAATTGTTTACCCCCACTGATCCTGGGGCATTTCCTACTTCCGCTGGCCACAGTCTGGCCCTCCCAGAGTCTAAAGAACAGTAAACTGGACCTTTTTTGAAAAGTTTGGAGACCACTGGTCTAGAGTATTGGAGAAGGGAGATATACTGTATCCACCTAATCCTTTGATCCTCACTGCACAAGACTGGTCCCTGCGGCTCCTGCCCCTCCCCTATGGTCTAGCGGTCTTATTTGGCGGACTATTCCTGACGTCATCAAGCCCAGAGGCTGAATGTGAGGATGTCAGGAACAATCCACTGCTGGATCGTGGGGGAGTGCCGTTTGCCACTGGAGCAGAGGTTCAGGTGAGCATAAGCTTTCTGATCGCCCCCCGGACAAAACGAGCAGCGAACCAATGCCGTGCAGGCACAGCCCCACTGCACGAGGAATCTTTTTTTTGCCTGGAGTTGGGCTTTAAATACTCCGATTGAGATGCTGCTTCTTTATACAAGTCAAGATAATTGTAAAAAGAAAAAAAATCAGTTTCAGAGCCAAAGTGCTGTACTCCGAACATGACTCATTCAAATGAATGTTGCCACCCCACAACCACATGAAATGCATATGGTGCAGCTAATGGCTTTTAAGGGATAAAACAGGTAGTGCAGAGGTGGCATATCACCTCCTCACTGCCTGTCACATGCTCTCTGAAAAGTGTTTCACCACAGATCATCTTTAGATGGTGACCATAGTGTAAATAAGTCCAAAGGGTAAGTTAAGCATTTCACAAAAAAATGAACCAACATAATTTATATTGGCCACCCTTCCTGACTCCACTGTACATATCAGCGGCACCACAATACAGAGCACCAGTTGCAATGACAAGCGCTCATTGGTCTGCGCAGTGATGAGACCATGCTGAGAAACACATCTGATGCTTGTTCTTTTAATGAAGTATCCTGGAAGAAACAAGTGCTTCTCGTTGGCCAACAAGGCCACAGGGCCACAATAAGCACTTGCCATTGCAAGCAGACTGCTACATTGGCGCAAACTGCTACACTGGAAGCATGCGGTGTCACAGCCACTATGTGCAGAAGGGTCTGGAAGGGTGGCCACTGGCCAGGATATTTGGAATTTTTTTCATGAAAAGATGAACTGACCCCTTAACCTTTGAATGGCCAGAGCCGTTTTTGCACTCATTTAAAAATCATTTTAGGCTTGAAGATTAGTTAAACTTTCCCAACATATTTTATGGAAGCAGAGAAGCTGGAGAATAAAATGGTAGTAGTTTTAATTGTTCGTCACATGATATTAGCACAACACTTTATCTAGTGCAAAACTGTAGTTAAAAATTACACGAGAACCAGCTTTGTCCTCACCCTTCAGGAAACAGAAGTCGATGAAGTGTGTGGGGACAAAACGGATTTCTGAAGGGAGGGGACAAATCTGGATCCTGAAATTTGGTACAAAAATGGATCCTGATGCATGGGAACAAAACTGGATGCTGAAGGGTGAGGACAAAATTCCATTCGCATCTGTGCATTTCCTTGCATTTCAGAAATACACTGTACCAAAAATCGCAGTTAAAAAACGCACTAAGCTCCACTCTAAAAAACAAGTTCTGAAGCTTCTATGGGGCGATTGCTGCGTGTAGGGCGGCCCATTCAGGTGGTTGGGCTGCCCTATGGGTGATAAGTGAAAATGCTCCTAAACGCCCCACCCCCTCGCTAAAAAAAAAAAAAAATGCATGTGGGATTGAGAGTTCCTGCTATGCAGAGTTATGAACGGGTGTCCACTTCCTCTTATGTATAAAGATGGCCATACACTATGCAATCTGATTGTATATTGGGTATTTAGTGAAAAGGGTGATCACTGATTGATTGCATTTCATTTAAAAAACGCGCACCTGGTAATGGGTGGGTAGGAGGGAGGGTGGATGATGCAGGGTGTGTGCTAATGAGGTCGGCTGGTCAACTCCTTCCTGTGCCATGACCTACAGTCTGTTCAGGAAGTAAGACAGAAACAATAGATACGTTTGGAGACATGAATTGAGGACAGTAAGATAAGTGTCTGTAGATTTTATGGAAAGCATTGATATTTTTGCAAAAAAAGTACATGAATGCTATATTGGTACATAGGGGAGCTGAAATTTAGGTGAACAAAAGTAACCTTGGCCTTTAAGGGTGAGGACTAAACCGATCCCAAAGGGTGGGGACAAAACTGGATCCTGAATGGTGGGGATAAAATTGTATCACGAGGATATGGACTAAACTGGATGCTAAAGAGTGAGGACTAAACTGGATCCTGAAGGGTGGGACCAAATCTGGATTCTGGAGGATAGGGACTAAACTGGATCTTGAAGGTTGGGGATATAACTGCATCCCAGAGGATAGGGACAAAATGAGTTCTTGAAATGTGGGGACAAAACTGGATGCTTAAGGGCGAGGTCTAAACTGGATCCCAAAGGGTGGAGAGAAAACTGGATCCCTGAGGAAATGGACTAAACTGGATCATGAAGAGTGGGGACAAAACTGGATCTCAGAGGATAAGGACAAACCTAGATCCCAGAGGATAGGGACAAAATGAGATCCTGAAGGGTGGAGACAAAAATGAATGCTTGAGTTCTAAACTGTATTCTGAAGGGTGGGAACAAAACTGTATCCCAGAGGATAGGGACAAAACTGTATCCCGAAGGGTAGGGACAAAACTGTATCCCGAAGGGTAGGGACAAAACTGGATCCCGAAGGGTAGGGACAAAACTGGATCCTGAAGGGTAGGGACAAAACTGGATCCTGAAGTGCAGAGACAAAACTGGATGATTAAGGGTGATGACTAAACTGGATCCTGAAGGGTGGGGAGAAAACTGCATCCCAGAGGATAGGGAGAAAACCGGATCCTGAAGGGTGGGGATAAAACCAGATCCTTAAGGGTGGGGACGAAATCAGATCCTGAAGGGTGGGGACAAAACCAGATCCTGAAGAATGAAAACACAACTGGATACTGAAAGGTAGGGGCAAAACTGAATCTTGAAATTTGGTTCAAAACCAGCTCCTGAAAGGTGGGGACAATGCTGGATCTTGAAATGTGGTACAAAACTGGTTCCTGAAGGGTGGGGGACACAACAGGATCCTGAACAGTGGGGACAAAACTGAATGCTTAAGGGTGAGGAGTGAGGACTAAACTGAATTCTGAAGGGTGGGGAGAAAACTGGATCCCGGAGGATATGGACTAAACTAGATCCTGAAGGGTGGGAACAAAACTGAATCTCAGATAGGGACAAAATCGGATCCCGAAGGGTGGGGACAAAACCAGATGCCAAAGGATAGGGACAGTATGAGATCCTGAAGGGTGGAGGCAAAACTGGATGCTTAAGGATGGGGACTAAACTGGATCTTGAAGGGTGGGGGCTAAACAAGATCCTGAAGGGTGGGGACAAAACTGGAGCCCGGAGGATAGGGACAAAATTAGATGGTGGGGACAAAACTGGATCCTGAAGCACGGGGACAAAACTGGATGCTTAAGGGTGAGGACTAAACTGGATCCTGAAGTGTTGGGACAAAAATGGATCCCAGGGGATAGGGAGAAAACTGGATCCTGAAGGATGGGGCCAAAACCAGGATGGGACCAAAACTGCATCCTGACTGGTGGGTACAAAATTGGATCACAATGTGTGGGAACACAACTGGATACTGAAAGGTAGGGACAAAACTGAATCTTGAAATTTGGTTTAAAACCAGATCCTGAAAGGTAAGTGCAAAACTAGATCCTGTAGGGTGGGGACAAAACTGGATCTTGAAATGTGGTACAAAACTGGTTCCTGAAAGGTGGGGACACAACAGGATCCTAAACAGTGTGGACAAAACTGGATGCTTGAGTACTGAACTGATTCCTTAAGGGGGGGTGACAAAACTGGAGCCTGAATGGTGGGGATAAAACTGGTTCAAGAATGGTGTTTTTTGAAATGGTACAAACTCAGCTCCTGAAGCAGTGAATCTGGGCAGGTTAGGAGAGGAGTAGTGTTGAGCGAACCCGGACTGTAACGTTCGGGTCCATACCGAACTTTCGGGTGTCCGTGGCACGGACCCAGACCCGGACATTTCAAAAATCGTTCGGGTTCCGTCCGGGGTTCTGCTATTTTACTCCACGTGTTGAGAAGCTGCAGGGCAGCCAATCAACAAGCGTTTCACTGGTTTGCCCTTAGAAGCCATCACAGCCATGCCTACTAATAGCATGGCTGTGATTGGCCAGTGCATCATGTGACCCAGCCTCTTTATAAGCTGGAGTCACAGTGCTACAGTCACATGCTCCTTGGGTTAGTGTAGGGAAAGGAAGCTGAAAGCTTGAGGGACAGATTTGAGACATTTTAAGACCTGATCCTGCATCCTGAGATAGATTACTTTACTACTACTGCTGTCTGTGCTGTTGCTCTGAGGACAGATAGCAGAAATTAGAGATTTCACATACCGCTGCTTTGAGTTGCAGATCAAGCTCTGCATAAAACAACAA
>BLSH010459703.1:2836633-2873035 GCA_018402905.1 Glandirana rugosa | reverse complement strand
CTTGACCTGACAAAAGACGAATACTCACGGACACTTCTACGTTACACGAACTGACACGTCCCACTCCCTAGAGATCCCCTACACGATGTATTTTTATCATCAGGACGAGGTCCTTTTGAATTTTTTCGTAACAAAAGACGTCATGAGGAGAGGACTGGACGGGTCTAAGTGACGAAGTCCTCGACTAAAACATGGTAAAGTTTTTTGTGAAAACAGGGGAGGTAAGTATTTAGTCAAAACAGGGGATCCCTCACCCTGCACAGTCAAGCACATTGCATCTTCACAGGCACTCATAAGCAGAAAACAGTCCAGTTCTTTGTTTTTTTTTTTGTTATTTATTGGGGCATTAGAACTTTGATAGAGAAGATTGGGAATGTTATGGGATGTCCACATGACTTGAACAAACTTCTTCAAGGACACTTCAACTATATACAGTCTCTAAATACAATCTCTATATACACTGCTGCTGCACAAAACTTGCTTGCAGGTCCACAGTGATGCCACCCTAAGAAAAAAAGGTGTGTCCCCTTTATAGGCACAGACCACGGGCCCCTATACTAGAGAAAGATGGGGTGACACCACTAGCACTTTCACTGCACTAATTCCCATGGTCACTGGTCCCAGAACCACCTCTTCAGGCTCTGCCAGCCCACCTGGTTGCAGAAGCCCCTCTCACATGCCCTCCTGGCTACTTCCCACAGTCCTCTCAGTCTGTCATACTTACCAGCCACCCAGCTGTTTTCTCACTGGATATCTCCTGGACATGCTAGCTGGATTCTGCTGTCCTCACTCTTGCTCCCGTGCCTCTAGACAGGACTCCTCTGTGTGCTGTGAGAGGATCCCTCCAGCACCCGAGCACCAAGCCCGAGGGCACCCCCCCCCGACTAGGGTGCTACCCTCTCTGACAGCCTTCTCAGCACTCCATCTTCCACCCGACTGCCCCTGAGTATTTGAGATGGCCTGCCCCCTGCCAGCCCATTCAGCTAGGGATTGGCTGGGGCTCCTCATGAATATTCCAGCCTCCCTGAGTGACTCACCCTGACCGAGATTCAACACAGGCTTTGCTGCCAGTCAAGCCTAACAATTTAGCTACAGTACAGCTGCAACTATGTACAACCTATCACTGTATGCTAGAGGGTGCTACATTTGAATAAAATAAGCTAGAATTAGACTTTATGCTTAGCTTCCCCATTGCCTGAAATGTATTTCACCAAAATGTTAAAACTTTGCTGAAATCTCCAGAATTTCTCTGAAGTTTTAAAAACTCTCATTTTCACGCATGATGTCTAAAGAACAGCAACAGCTCTTCCTGGAGTTGGACTAGTAAAATAAAAATGTTTGAATGGCAGCCATAAGTAACTTCCCCTAAGCTTTCTGTCTAATGGAAACTGTCTGTAAATGGCTTAGAGGAAAAGTAAACCAAGTCCATCTTTTGTACTTTTTTTTTTATAATTCAGAATGTTTTGCCATTCAGCAAGCTGGGGAGTCCTGGGAGTATAATTAAATCTACAGTGACGAATCTTTCATGTGGTGTGATGATAGGTGGTGGTAATCCTCAAACCAGCGTGAAAAGTGAGGATTGAGAACAGCTCTGAAATCTATTTTTTGCTTTAATTTTTTACTCTTGTCTGTGCCTAGATTTATAGCTCCTATCAACAGGCAGTGAATATTAAGCCGCATGCCTTTCATAGATACAAGTTTTGTTTTATGGTGATGAAATCCTTTCTGGTGAAAACCCAGATAACAAGTTTTCACAATTTAAAAATGTAAAACAATATTGGTCCATATTTGACATGGTTTACAGCGTGAAATTGCCTTTTCAGTACTGCTTATTGTAAAATTATAAATGTTATGCTACTACCGCTAAAATGGATGCAACATTTTTCCAAATCTCCTTGAGGCTTTCATTAAAACAATCTCTGAGTATCCTTCCATGAATATCGTTTTTAGGCACTTTCTGTTATAGGATGATAATGCAGTTACCCTTTTGAAGCTTGCTCTCTTCTTTGGACTTGAAGCTTGCTCTCTTTAGATGTAGGTTGGTAGTAGTTCTTCTCAAAGGGATCTCAGCTGCTCAAAGCAGGTGGGTGGTCCCACAAGAGCGGGACAATCCCAGCTTGAGGAGTTTTGTGTGAATGGAAGGGATCAAGCACCAAACAAACAATTCAAAAGTTCATATATTCTTTATTCCTGGTAATAAGGTCACAACCAATAGACAGAATGTTTCAGGGCCAAAAAATTCCCTTCCGTCAGAGCCTAGAATTGGTTATCTAGAGTTCCAATATGGACCGTGGTATAACCCCAAGAATGGATATTTTAAAAAAAATGGCTAGGTTTGGGCTTTAATCTGAATTTTTACTGTGCATAATGTTATGAATTTGATTTTATTACTATGTAATGGGTGCCTCTGCTAACCACATTTTTTTGAACCAAGCTCCTACACCTTTGCATTCTAACCACCAAACATGACTTTGAGAGAGTTCATTGCCATACTAAACTCTATGCAAATCCAAATAAGGGTTCTATGCCTTCTGAATCTTTATATAACTAAAATATAAGTTAGCTAGGTTTGGCACTTTCATCTCAATTTTTACTATGCAAATGTTATGAATTTGACTTTATTACAATGTAACTATGACCTTTTAATACATAATAACAGACAATTATATTATTCAGAACTTGACAGCTCCTATGAAGTATGTTTCTACTACCACCACAAACCACTTTTTTAGGCCAAGCCCCTACAAGTTTGCATTCTAGCCACCAGGCACAAAATGAGAGAGTTAAGTGCCACCCTACACACCATGCAATAAACCCAATAAGGGTTGGGTTTATATTAGGCAACCGCTATCAATTACTTTTTGGATGCCTCTACTACCCCATGATCCACTTTTTTGGAGCAAGCTCCCACAATTTGGTATTCTAGCGTCCAGGCACAACTTTAAATTCATTGCTATCCTACACATCATGTAATAAACCCAGTAAGGGTTTTATGCCTTCCTTACCCTCTCTATAACTAAAAAAACAATATATTTTGTCGACATTTGGGCGTTAATTTGAATTTTTACTATGCAAATGGTATGAATTTGACATTATTACAATGTAACTATGGCCTTTTAATGGGATATATCCAGACCAAATCCTTATATTACCCCAAAATTTGACGGCGACTATCAATTACATTTGGGCACCCATGTTAACCAATAGACTCACTTTTTCGTGCCAAGCTCCTACAACTTTACATTCTAGCTACCATCTACATCAAACTAAATGTTTTACCTAGATTTGGGCTTTAATTTGGATGTTTACAATGGAAATGCTATGAAATAGACAATATTACAATTTAAATATGATCTTTTATTAAGATATTTGCAGACCATATCCTTATTGCCCCAAAATACATTTTGGGCACCCCTGCTAACCTCAAGACCCACTTTTTCAGGCCTAGCTCTAACAACTTTACATTCAAGCCATGACCCACTTTGTTGGGCCTAGCTCCTACAACTTTGCATTCAAGCCATAATTCACTTTTTTAGGCCTAGCTCCTAAAACTTTGCATTCAAGCCATCACCCACTTTTTTCAAGCCTAGCTCCTACAACTTTGCATTCCAGCAATTACCCACTTTTTTGGGCCTAGCTCCAACAACTTTGCATTCAAGCCATAATTCACTTTTTTGGGCTTAGCTCCTACAACTTTTCATTCAAGCCACGACCCTATTTTTCGTGCCAAGCTCCTACAACTTTGCATTCTAGCTACCATCTACATCAAAATAAATGTTTTAGCTAGATTTGGCCTTCAATTTGAATTGATATGAAATAGAAAATATTACAATTGAAATATGATCTTTTATTATGATATTTGCAGACAATATCCTTATATTACCCCAAACTTGACAGCAACTATCAATTACATTTTGGGCACCCCTGCTAACCTCAAAAGACACTTTATTAGGCCTAGCTCCGAAAACTTTGCATTCAAGCAAGTACCCACTTTTTTGGGCCTAGCGCCTACAACTTTGCATTCTAGCTACTATCTACATCAAAATAAATGTTTTAGCTAGATTTGGCCTTTAACTTGAATTGATGTGAAATAGAAAATATTACAATTGAAATATGATCTTTTATTAACATATTTGCAGACAAATTTTGCATATACAATTTTTCATTCAAACAATGACCTACTTTTTCAGGCCTAGCTCCTACAACTTTGCATGTCAGCCATTACCCACTTTTTCAGAGCTATCTCCTAGAACTTTGCATTCCAGCCATTACCCACTTTTTCAGAGATATCATCTAGAACTTTGCATTCCAGCCATTACCCACTTTTTCAGGCATAGCTCCTACAACTTTGCATTCAAGCCTTGACCCACTTTTTCAGGCATAGCTCCTACAACTTTGCATTCAAGCCTTCACCCACTTTTTCTGGCCTAGCTCTTACAACTTTGCTTTCTAGCTGACACACATCAAAATAAAAGTTTTATTACCAAAGGGCGCTACCATATCAATACAAAATAGGTAGTCAGGTCCATAAATATTGGGACATCAACACAATTCTAATCTTTTTAGCTCTATAAACCACCACAATGGATTTGGAATAAAACAAACAAGATGTGCTTAAACTGCAGACTTTCAGCTTTCAGTGCCAAACATGAGCTACCTGCCACAGCCTAGCACCACATAACGGTTTTGTGCGATTTCCTGAGACCCAAAACCAGCTACGAATATAGAGTGATATGTTCTGGTAGCTTATCACCCGTACGATCCAAAGTAATTATTTTCATCTCTCTATCGCTAATATTTCAGCTTTTATGAGAGATGAAATATATTCTTTTGATCTGTTGATACTAACCAAAGCTTGTACACTTTGTGGGACCTAGCAAATCCCCCCCCCCCCCCCCTGCAGTTCCTGCAGGCAGAGAAGCTAGAACTCCTGTTTGAAGCTCAAGGAAGGTGACAAGCTGTGATTAATCTGATTGGGAATTCTTATTAGTGTCTGGGTGTGAAATGGGTCAACTGGACACTTTAGCTTTAGTTCTATTTACATCCTAATGAAATCACATATGGCATGGTTAACATTGCATGCTATACTTTTCATCACTCAGAATTTAACTACATCCATAATTATACTATTTCTATAAATCACATCACATCTTGCTAAGGCAAGCTATCTTACACTTTCCATTTATATTACAGAGGGAATAACACACACCTGGCCATGGAACAGCTGAGCAGCCAATTGTCCCATTACTTTTGGTCCCTTAAAAAGAGGGAGACACATATACAAATTGTTGTAATTCCTACACCGTTCACCTGATTTGGATATTAATTCCCCTAAAATTAAAGGAGAAAGTCTGCAGTTAAAGCACATCTTGTTTGTTTCATTGCAAATCCATTGTGGTGGTGTATAGAGCCAAAAAGATTAGAATTGTGTAGATGTCCCAATATTTATGGACCTGACTGTATATGTTTACATATATATTAATGGGCAAAACCTATAAATGTGATGTGAAAACCAAAAAATATTTATACAATTCCTTTGGTGGCCATTCAAAAAAATAAACAATATAGCCCAAATAAAAAATAAAATCTGTTTTGTTCAGGGTATCAAATTGGTGATTAATTGAATATCTGTGAGCAAAAGTTCCTTCACAAGTGTCAATAAAATAGAATGCTTCTATATATCCAAAAACAATCAATATATGTAGTCCACCCCCAGTGAACATATATGCGCTCACCAGAAACATTCGGCCATAAAATGACCAGCAGGCTTAAATATATGAGATGATCAGCTCTCCAGCAATCGCAATAGCAGGTCTCCACACTCTCTCAATCGCATGTCACTATGTAAGGCTGTATAGGAACAGCTCCAGCAAATGAGCTACAAAAGGCAGATAATAGTGTAATACTGCTATTTATTATAAACCGATTATTAAACCAAATCCATTACACTCATATGTGTTTAGAAAAAGATAAGTATCCAATCATATGCAGCTGAAAGGCCATCGGTGTGCGGGTCCGCTACTGGGTTGAATAACAGCGTGCGTAACCAGCCAATCCAACGTGTTTTTTTGAATAGCCTCAAAAGGAATTGTATACACATATTTTGGATTTCACATCATATTTATAGGTTTTGCTCATAAGTATACACAGTATCTCACAAAAGTAAGTACACCCTCACATTTTTTGTAAATACTTTATTCTATCTTTTCATGTGACAACACTGAAGAAATGATACTTTGCTACAATGTAAAGTAGTGAGTGTACAGCTTGTATAACAGTGTAAATTTGCTGTCCCCTCAAAATAGCTCAACACACAGCCATCAATTTCTAAACCGCTGGCAACAAAAGTGAGTACACACCTAAGTGAAAATGTCCAAAATGGGCCCAAAGTGTCAGTTTGTGTGGTCACCACTATTTTCCAGCACTGCCTTAACCCTCTTGGGCATGGAGTTCACCAGAGCTTCACAGGTTGCCACTGGGGTCCTCTTCCACTTCTCCATGATAACATCACGGAGCTGGTGGATGTCAGAGACCTTGCGCTCCTCCACCTTCCATTTGAAGATGCCACACAGATGCTCAATAGGGTTTAGGTCTGGAGACATGCTTGGCCCCTCCATCACCTTTACCCTCAGCTTCTTTAGCAAGGCAGTGGTTGTCTTGGAGGTTTGTTTGGGGTCGTTATTATGCTGGAATACTGCCCTGTGGCCCAGTCTCCAAAGGGAAGGATCACGCTCTGCTTCCATATGTCACAGTAAATGTTGGCATTCATGGTTCCCTCAATGAACTGTAGCTCCTCAGTGCCGGCAGCCCCAGACCATGACCCTCCCACCACCATGCTTGACAAGATACACTTTTCTTTGTACTCCTCACCTGGTTTCAGCCACACACACTTGACACCATCTGAACCAAATAGGTTTATCTTGGACTCATCGGACCACAGAACATGGTTCCAGTAATCCATGTCTGCTTGTCTTCAGCAAACTGCAGGCTTTCTTGTGCATCATGTTTAGAAGAGGCTTCCTTCTGGGATGACAGCCATGCAGACCAATTTGATGCAGTGTGAGGCATATGGTCTGAGCACTGACAGGCTGACTGCCCACCCCTTCAACCTCTGCAGCAATGCTGGCAGCACTCATACATCTTTTTCCCAAAGACAACCTCTTATGACTCTGAGCACGTGCACTCAACTTCTTTGGTCGAGGATGGCGAGGCCTGTTCTGAGCGGAACCTGTCCTTTTAAACCGCTGTATGGTCTTTGCCACCGTGCTGCAGCTCAGTTTCTGGGTCTTGGCAAACTTCTTATAGCCTAGGCCATGTTTATGTAGAGCAACAGTTCTTTTTTTCAGATCCTCGGTGAGTTCTTTGCCATGAGGTGCCATGTTGAACTTCCAGTGACCAGTATGAGAGAGTGAGTGCGATAACAACAAATTTAACACACCTGCTCCTCATTCGCACCTGAGACCTTGTAACACTAACGAGTCATATAACACTGAGAAGAGAAAATGGCTAATTAAGGCCCAATTTGGACATTTTCACTTAGGGATGTATTCACTTTTGTTGCCAGCGGTTTAGACATTAATAGCTCTGTGTTGAGTTATTTTGAGGGGACAGCAAATTTACACTGTTATACAAGCTGTACACTCACTACTTTACATTGTAGCAAAGTGTAATTTCTTCAGTGTTGTCACATGAAAAGATATAATAAAATATTTACAAAAATGTGAGGGGTGTACTCACTTTTGTGAGCTACAGCTATTTTGTATTGATATGGGTGCGCCCTTTGGTATTATAATATAAATTTGTTTTAGTGGTTCACTAAATCTGGAGCAGCAACCATTATTTATCTAATTATTGCACTGGATTTAATTTTATTTAGGTAACTCAGCTAGGTAGGCGCCCCTTCTTATGTTTTTTTGTAAAATAAAAGTTTTAGCTAGGTTTGGGCTTTAATTAGAATTTTTACAAATGTTCTGAATTGGACAATTTTACAATATAAATATGGTCTTTTAATAGGATAATTCCAGACAATAGCCTTACGTTACCCAAACGTTGACAACTCTTATAGAATACATTTTGAGCCTACTGTATGTTCCTCTTTCTAAAGTAATAATCTGCAGCAAAATATAGTATCATGAAAGCATGCATAGTAAGTTTGCTTATGATGGTAAGCATACACTGTCGGGATGAGAGAATGTTGGAAGAACTGGGATGGAGAAGGGTTGGATTTCCAAATGCTTCGGTCTGTCTTCGCACCAGGCGGTATCTTCTTGATTTAGACGGTTGAACTGCATACAAGTCTGTCTACACCTCAGGGTCTGAGTATAAGTGAAGAGTGTGATCCAGCTCATGGGCATGGGATTATCGAAGAATGTGCTAACTTTATTCATGCAGAGTCTGCTCTAGGTCTGAAAAGGAGTCTAAGCTGTCTGGATGGCGATTCACCAATGACCAATAAACGGAAAAGTTTCTATGAAATTCGTTTTTTTTTCTTTTTTTTGCATCATATTGCAAATGATAAAAACAAATAATGCTAACCCCCTCTATATTTTAACAAATTGGCTTTAACCTCTATAGCTCCGGAAGGTTTTACCTTTACCCACTTTATGACCAGGCCACTTATCGCTATTTAGCACTGTGCTACTTTTAGCCCTGATACACACGGGCGTTTTTTAACGCCACGTTTTTGGGCGTTTTTTGCAGCTCTCCATGTTATTCAATGGCCCTCTAAAAAGCTGAAGTTTTTGAGCAGTAGAGGGCGTTGGCGTTAGTGAGCTGTAGCTAGAACGCGGGACCAGCGCGTTCCGAAGCTGCAGCGTCATGGCGTTTTTGACGCCGAGCCGGAAAAACGCTCAATAACGTTGCTTAACGTTGTATATACAGCGTTAAGCCTCGTCAAGCGTTCTATTCAAAATCAATGGTTCCCTATGGGAGGCCATTGATTTGAATAGAAGCCGCACCAGAAGTCGGATCACGACGCGATTTGTGTGCTAGGGATCTTAAAGGGAACCCCCCCGCAAAAAAATTGTGTGGGGTTCCCCCCCCCAAGAGCATACCAGGCTCTTCGATCTGGCATGGATTATAAGAGGAACCCCCACTCTGAAAAAAAAGGCGTAGGGTCCCCCCCAAAATCCATACCAGACCCTTATCCGAGCATGCAGCCTGGCAGACCAGGAAAGGGGGTGGGGACGAGCGAGCGGTTGTCGGGAAGAGGCTCTTGTCCCCATCAACATGGGGACAAAGTGCTTTGGGGTGGGGGGGCCAGAGCCCCCCCTGCCCCAAAGCACCCATACTCCCCATGTTGAGGGCATGCGGCCTGGTACGGCGCTCGCTCGTCCCCACCCCCTTTCCTGGCCTGCCAGGCTGCATGCCCGGATAAGGGTCTGGTATGGAATTTGGGGGGGACCCTATGCCGTTTTTTCGGCATGGGGGTTCCTCTTAGAATCCATGCCAGATCAAAGAGCCTAGTATGCTCTTGGGGGGGACCCCATGCACATTTTTTGCGGGGGTTTCCCTTTAAGATCCCTAGCACACAAGTCGCACTGCAAGTCGGTTCATCGTGATCCGACTTCTCGTGCGGCTTCTATTCAAATCAATGGGCTCACATAAGGAACCATTGATTTTGAATAGAGGCAGAAAAACGCTGCTGACAGCTAGCGTGGAAAAATGTGCATTGACGTCAATGCAAAACGCAGAGAAAAACGGCAATTTTTCCCTGACATCGGACCTGCCGTTTAGCTTATTTTTTTGCAAACGCCCGTGTATATGAGGCCTAACTGATAACTGTGCGGTCATGCAATGCGGTACCAAAACAAAGTTTATATCATTTTTTTCCCCACACAAATAGTGCTTTTTTTGGTGGTATTTGCTCACCACTGTTTTTTATATTTTATTTTTTGCGATATAAACGAACAAAGACCAAATTTTTTTTTCAAAAAACATATATTTTACTTTATGCTATAAACCATATCCATATAAAAAAATAAAATTTCTTCAAAAATTTGGGCCAAAATGTATTCTGCTACATGTCTCTGTTAAAAAAACAAAAGTGTACATTGATTTACGTGAATGTTATAGCGTTTACGCGTAATTTAGCGTAATTTTTTTTTAATACTATTAATGGTGGTGCTCAGCGACTTAGTGGGACTGTAGTGCGGTGGGCAATCTGACACTAACTGCCACTGGATGGGAACTTACTAACTGCCACTGACATCACCAGTGACACTAATAACAGTGATCAGTGATAATACTATACACTGTCACTGTACTAATGATACTGGTTGGGAAGGGGTTCGCATCTTGGGTAATCAAGGGATTAAGTGTGTGCCTAGAAAGTGTTAATGTGTGCTGCTTTGTACAAAAAATCTTTGTTCCTTCTCACTGTCTTTCAGGGAAAAGAAACAGAGAGGTTGCTCCCTCTGTACAACGCCCAGTGTTGATTGTCAAAATAGACTCTGGGCTGTAATTGGACACAGCCGATTAGCAGGTCCCAGCCATTATTAATTGGCTGGGACCTGCTGACAAAATCCTGCTGTCTCACAGCAGGAGTGGGCTGGTGGGGGTGCACGTGCACGCCCTGTACCCAGAAGAGGCCAGTGACGTACAACGACCTATTTATTACTAATTAAAGTGATGTGGAACTCTTATCCAGCATTGGTCTAGCATTCCTTTCTGTATTTTTATGGCTTGAAAAATGCAAAAGCAGCTCTGGGATTGAATAGGTTAACCACTTATGGACCACCCATCTGCAGTGCATGTGGACGGGCGGTCCTTAAGTGGTTAACCCCTTCAATCTCAGAGCCATTTTTCCATTTTTGAAAAAGGGGCGCTAGACCAATGCTGGATGAAAGAGTCCCACATCACTTTAATTGATAGGTCATAAAGAAACGCACAATATGTTTCAGGGACAACACCCCCCCCATGTGTGCGACAATAAGTAACGTGTAGCACAATCAACAGTTTTGTATGTAGGTGCCAAAGTTGTATGTGTTTATGCGTAAGAAGGTTCTCTTTACTGAGACATTCGGGATCTGCTGGAGCCCTGATGTCTAACCAGCCCTCCCTTGAAGTTCATTAAATGCAGATCATGCTCTATTCACTACTTCTCTGGCCACAGCAGCTGTGGAAAGTGGCACCTGAAACTAGAAGTGACCTAATCCTCGTTTCTTCCGGGTTCTTACAAGCCAGGGAAGATCAGCCAATGGATGTTCACCGGCCTCCCTTATCTCTATTTGGCGATGCTGGTCTTGGGCATATAGGTGGCACAATGAAGCATAGGAAACATGGTGGGGTCACATGGGGAGGGCGGAGCTCCACTTCCGGTTGTCCGTTGAACCGATGCAGCCCCTGCACAGTCGTTGCTGTAGCAGTTGGGATTGTGTGTAGAACCCTCTGCTGGTGGGCGTGGAAAAGGTTAATGGACAATTGCACCTTGGGTGCAATTGTCCTTCAGCCCTAGAAGAATTTCCCCCTTAATGACCAGATCACTTTTTGAGATTCGGCACTGCGTCGCTTTAACTGACAATTGCACGGTCGTGCGATGTTTTACCCAAACAAAATTGAGGTCCTTTTTTTCCCACAAATAAACATTCCTTTTTTTATTTTTGCGCTATAAACAAAAAAAGACCGCCAATTTTGAAAAAAAAAACTATATTTTTTACTTTTTGCTATAATACATGTCCAAAAAAAAAACAAATTTATTCCGCAGTTTAGGCCGATATATATTCTTCTACATATTTGTGGTAAAAAAAAAAAAGAAGCAATAGGCATATATTGATTGGTTAGCGCAAAAGTTGCCATGTTTACAAACCACGAGAATTAATTTGTCATTGTTTCAATTTTTTTTTTTTTTACTAGTAATGACGGCGATCTGCTATTTTTATCAGGACTGCAATATTGCGGCAGACAGATCGGACATTTTTGACACTTTTTTGGGAACACTGACATTTATACAATGATCAGAGGTAAAAAAAAAAGCCACTGATTACTGTATAAATGTCACTGGCAGGGAAAGGGTTAACCTGCATGGAGCTATCAAGGGGTTAACAGTGTTCCCTAGGTGTGTTCTAACTATGTGGGGGCTGGGCTGACAGGGGCATGACAGATCTAACTGATCCGATGACAGGGATCAGTGTCATGCTAGCTGACAGAGTGGGGAACCGCCGTGTTTACATCGGGGGTTCCCTGCTTTTCTTCTGTAGCAGGCGATCGAGGTTTGCTGGCGGACATTGAGTCTGCCCAGCCCGCGGCCACACTCAGGGAGCATGCGGCAGGCACAAGAGCGTGCCGCCGGCGGAGCATGCTTGCCCCCTAGCTGCACGTGTGTGAGACGCCGTTTATAAAAGGTGATTCACGCTATTGAGCCACACTGCCGCAGTAGATGTACGCAAACTGGTCAGGAACTGGTTAAATACTCCCCCTATCCCCATATAATCTTCTTCGATCCGGCCTTTTTTTCGCTGTGTGGCCCCGCCCAACTCCGCACATCCTTTGTCATTAAAAGTCCCTGCCAGGCCTTCCACTTAGTGCACAGATGAGCCACAGCCACATTCATTCCTACAAGGTACTCATGGTGGCTTCCAGTGGTCTAGCAGAGTATGGCTTACCCATAGGAATGAATAGGGCTGCTATGTGCATGTGAACTTGAGCTGGTGGGCTGGACATGGGGGTGCAGGGTTAGAATAGAGGAAAACTGTACCAAAGGTACATTGGCACTTTAAATAAATGGTAAGAAGCAAAATGTTAAAGTATATGTCCATACATCATCACCAGGCTTGTGATATTCTTACAGGAGCAGCTCCTGGGAGCACATTTGCTATTGTTCTCCAAGACAACATATCCCAAGAGCCTTTTTCCTATCACAGTGTGTTGGCAGGCTCTTGGGGTAGAGGAAAGACTAAAATAGAAATCTATGGATGCATGTAGAGAGGAACAAAGAGGGGTGGGGATAGGTGGAGTTTTATAGTCTAGCAGACAGGACTGACAATGCGAGTTGAGACTTCATTGCAGCAAAGGCACTGTGTTGTCAACCCAAACAGGAAGTTAGGAACTCACCGGATTTCTGGCAGATCAACAGATGATGTTCTTCTGTACTTGCAGTGTTTTTAAAGGGACAATACATGGTAAAATGTGGGAAATTTAGTCTTTTTGGCTCCTCTGTAGCCCGTGAAGCAGAGTGTGATTTTGTCTGTTCTGAGTCTCAAAGGCTGCAGCCTCCACGACTTCTCCCTGCCTTCTAGTAGGTTTAAAAATGTAGTGGGCTGGAAGAATCAGACCCCGAGCTTGAATATTTATGGGACTCTAGCCAGTCCCTAGGGAGCTGTGCCCAGAAGATGGAGAGAGAGTGCTTAATTAGTCTGAGGCCTGGAGCAGCAGGGCTCTGTCTTGACCTGGAAGAAGAGATCCCAGCCTGGAAAGGCTGTTGACCTTTTGGGCAAGTCAGCTGAAAGCATACAGAGAATTTACAGAGGTCCCAGCTATGCTAGAGGTGGAGGAAGCATCAGGGCCCCGGTGCAAGAAACCATGAATGGCCCCCCTGACTCCCCCCTTTCCATCTGAGCCCTGGGCTTCCAGTTCTGGGAGGGCATCCATGGACATCCCCCCAGAACCTTGCCTCCCGTGTGCCCCCTGGCACGTGCGGCGCATCTATGGCACTCTGTGACTTCTGTGTCCTTCTGACACAGCTGATAACAATCACAAAGGCTCTTTACTATGTGATCAGCTGATCACATGTAAACAGACTTGCCGGTTATCAGCAGTCCTTTCCTCCCACACTGTGTCTGTGCGAGCAAAGGAGAGCCGTTAACCAGCAAGACTAAATTGTTTACACTGATAATCAATGCCCTGATAATCAATGCAGCCTATCAGTGCTGCCTATTAGTGCCACCTATCAGTGCTCATCAATGCTGCCCGTTAGTGTCACCTATTCGTGCTCATCAATGCCGACTATCAGTGCCCATCGGGGCAGTCTATCAGTGCTGCCTATCAGTGCCGCTTAACAGTGCCTCCTCAGCAGGACTCTGAGCTGAGAGCATCTCTCTCATACAGCCCAGAGCCTGCACTGACCGTTCCCCCTCCCTCCTCCCTCGCATGGATTGAAGAGGGGAGAGCTGATCTGCTCTTCTTCTCCCGCCCCTCTCCTCCTGTGTGTGCTCTGCGGGAAGTGTGAAGCCTGGCAGCTGAATGATCAAATTAAGCTGCTTAGCTTCACAATGGCAGCATTGTACACAGGAGGAGAGGAGCAGGAGGAGAAGGAGCAGATCAGCTCTCTCCTCTCCCATCCATGCGAGGGAGGGGGAACTGTCAGTGCAGGCTCTGGGCTGTATGACAGAGATGCTCTCAGCCCAGTGCCCTGTGGCCAGCAACCCCTCTGGGGCCCCCCGACATTTTCAGAATGCCAGGGCCTAGTCGCAAGTGTGACCTTTGCGACCCTGGTAGGTCAGCCACTGGCTATGTTCCTGGAAGCAGTTAAGAGCCAAATAAGGGGGTGCATTAAGGATCTGGCTTGGAGATTCATGGTACAGTACCTATCGAATATTGGACAGGATCAATCCAAGTATCTGGGGACACACTGAGTACAGGCCTGGAAGTAAAATCCTAGTCGCAGTTTAAACCTTTGTGTGACTGTGCTAGTGCTGTCAAAGTGGGATTTGCCCTTCTGGAAGTCCCAGAAGTGCCATTATTCTCTGCAAGGAGGGGCGAAGTATGCCCCTGAATAGGGAGAGAGTTTTCTGAATATCTTGTGCACTAAATTCTGGAGTTTCCCAAAGCTCCCCTACACCCAAACAAGCATTAGACCTTAAAAACACACTCACTGCTGGGTCCTTGTGTCATGAGACTGTGGGGCTGTTTAGTGCCTGGCTGCCATGCACCCACTTGGGTATAGAACCTGGGATAACTTTGCAGGGCCCATTTGGGGCCTGTGCTACATGTATTTTGTTGTTTTTTCCTGACATGCACTTTAATGAATCTTTTACCTCTTAGATGTAGCTGGTGTTATTACGTGTGATGATACCATTCAATATGCCACTTTCAGCATGCATAAAAGAGCATGCATTTGTATGCCTTTGAAAGTCTCAAGGTATTGGAGAGCTTGATGGACCAATTTATCAACCAACAGGGACAGTGGACTAACAGGCTAGACAGACAGATTGTGAGAGCATATAGCAAGCTGATGGCTTGATCATGTGCAATTAAACCAATACAAACGAAGCCCAGGTTCTAGTCTGAGAGACACACCAATGACAAACAAAGTAACTGAAGTAACAGGATGAGGATCAAGATAACCACAGAAAAGCAGGTTACAAACACAATCCAAAGTATTTACAGGAGCGATCAATGGCATAAACCGACAAATGTCAGACAGACATCAGATGTCAGACAGAGTCCAAACAGTTTGGTCAGAGGTGGCACTGAATCTGAGGAAATTATTAGGTCTCAATAACATGGAGAACTTAATATTATGTTAATATAGCAGTTAGGCTGGTTCCAAAATGGAGTTTTCTTTTACACACTGAGTGACCTTGGGTGAAAACTTGACATAAAGAAGTAAAGGAGCACCAAAAACTGAACCAATGACGTTGTTTGGTGAAAATGATTGTTCTTTTTTATCGGTTGCTCATACATTTTTGTCCCAAATTGCTTTTCATTTTAGCTCCTTTTGCTGTTCATCTCAAGAAATTAGAGATAGATAGTCCTCCAACCGAGGCATTTGCAGACAGAACAACCTGTTAATCATGCCCAGGCTGATGGTCAAACAGTCTAGTTAAGCTTTTCTGATTAGGGAAAGTGTGTGCTGCAGTTCCCCGAGCTCTAGTGCTGTGCAACAACCGGCTCCAGGCTGATCATTAAATAAGGAACACTGTCTCCAGACCTCTGCCAGAAAAAACACAGTGGTCTTCTGTGTGGTCTGGGCATTAGACTTTGTACTGCCATTGGACATAAGCCACACAAAAAGTAAGAGTACGCAGATTTACGATTTTCAGCACCCCAAGTTTAACTGTTTGGTTTTGTGGAAGGTACACTTAGGCTTTCATGCAACAACAAATCAGGCGCCTGCTGAAGTATGATAATTAACCTGCACAAGAGTCCTGTGTCTATTTAGGGATCACAGCTGCTAAGAACGAAACTCCTGGGAGAGTATGATATGGTAAAGCAGCAAACAGTATCTTGTAGCACAGGTTCTGAGGCTAATTAAATATAGGAAAGGCACAGAGAGAGTTTAATTACCACCTTAATCAGCCACAGAACCTGTGTAATTAATGTGTGTTCGGTTTTAAAGGGATCAGGTGGCAACCCTAGGCCTGCAGTCTGTGTCCACAGGGTTGGAGACAAGCCGTGAAACACAGGGGGAGGAGGGAATTTCCTGAGTCAACCTCTGGTGGTGACGTCAGCCGCTAGAGAGAGTACCAGGAAGAGAGAGCGCCGCTGCTGAGCCGCACGACACTCGGCTTGTGGATGGCAAGCCTGATTGCAGAGCCCTGTAACAATGGCGACATGTTTCGCGTGCCTGCGCCTTGTCAAGTCATGTGACAGTACGGAACAATGAGAGTATAAATAACCCACAGCACTAAGGGGTAGGAGGGGGAGAAATTAGCCCAAAATTAGCTCTTGTCATCCTGGGATATGGATAGGTTATTGGCGTTATAAATACAGATTATCCCAATGAAATCTTGTGCTCCACATAATGCAAAGCAATTCATATCATAGTCAATCTATTATAATAAATTCTATAATTGTCATTTTCTCAAAGTAATATATATAGAGAGGAAAGAAAGAATTAATTTCCCATGAATAAAGAATATACAGACGGATATATAAAATATCTATATAAATATATGTGAAAAATATCCATATCAACATGATCCATATATATATATATATATATATACATTTTTGCATAAAAATGTATGCAAGTATAAAAATGTTTATTAAAAAAAAATATATATATATATAATTTAAAAAATATTTATAAAGATCCTTTTATAATTAAATAGAAATTTGTTCCACAGGAAGGTACCTAAGAAATTTTATTCAATCTGGCAACCATGGCTAGTTACCCCTGGTTTGGCACCTAGTAAGCTGGTAATGGACAGGTTGCTGGAGGGGTGATCTATAATAAACTCCGTGAAACAGGATGATGCGGGGGGGATCAGTGCAGGAGACGGGTTCCCCTTTTTTCTTTTTTTTTTTTCTCAGTGCTCTTTCTCTCATTTCTCCTTCTCTTCTACTTACTACGTTGAAGTATTTCTAATAAACACGTACAAGGATTATAATGGTATACCAATAACCAAGGATTTATTATATACACATCGGCAGTTTAAAACATAATGTGACAGAGGTTAGGTGTGGAAAAAAAACCTGAATTCTGTATTTGACTTCTGGCATGCCCCAATGCAAATGATGTTGCAATATTCTAATACTTATTGTTTGAAGTTACATAAACTTGAATATGTGATGTTGCACCTTTTCTATCATATTTGTATATGGCAAAATTATTTATCCACGATACATCTCTTCGTTGCATTATATGCATCTACACGATTCAATTCATATTATATATTATGACTTGTATGATGCAAACTGCTTTTATGATACTATGTTTTCTAAATAAATCAAATTTTTGATCAAAAAAAAAAAATAGAAATTTGTATAAACGTTTTTTCATATATCTCAATAGCCCGTATTATCAGACTAATTTTATAGGTCACCTAATTTTACGGACCATCCTAACGGCAATAATAAGCTTAATGGCTACTGTACAATTAATATAACCAAAAAACAGTATACATACTGATGATGATAGTGACGGTATAAATAGAGATGATGTTATAGCTCTTTATTTGGATATGAATATATGTACACCTATGTCCTCATAACAAAGAGCATAAACCAGAGTGTTATTAATTAGTCTAAACCTGTGAACTCAACTGCCTACCCTATCTTGCATGGCTATACCTGGTGATTTAATTCAAGTAACATCACCTCAGTCGTGATCTATAGGTCCAACTAAGATCAAATAAAGCCCCCAGATGCCTAAATCAAATGATTTGTCTCCATTTCCTCATTCAACCCATTGGGAGACAAATTGTTGAGCTTGAAGATCCAAAAGGCCTCTTTTTTACATAACAGAGAAAATTTTTCATTATGTGTGAGGGTCCTGTCTGTAATATACTCTATGGCCATAGCCTCCAAACACTTTGTCTTTATTATGGTGTGTTAAAAAGTGTCGAACAGTGAACTTGTCGCACCCTCCTTTAATGAATCTCCTATGTTCTCCCACCCTCTTCCGTAATGAACGCATGGTACGACCAACATGCAGTAGATTACATGGACATCGGAGAAGATAAATTACAAATTCCGATGAGCAGGTAATGAACTGTTCGATTTTATATTCCTGGCCATTTTTCTCAGAAAAGGTGGACTTCCCATGGCTAATAAATTGACATGTGAGGCACCCTCTTTTGCGACACTGAAAGATCACTGTTTTATCGTCAAAGTAAGAATGAATATCCATACAACGAATACTAATACTGGATTGCAGTTTGCTAGGAGCTAAGGTGTTTTTAAGGGTCTTGGCCCTTCTGAAGGTCACACCTGGAGCACTAGGCAACATGTCGTTTAAGGCTTGTGAAATCCTTTTATATTTGTCGTTGTACACTGTGATAAACCTCACCACATTATTAATAGTCTCCTGTTTAAAGATTGATGGTATTAGGGAGCTAAGTTGCTGGAAAGCATCCTCGACTAAAGGTTTTAGAAAACCTTTTTCCAAAAATTTGGTGACTAAGATTTGACCCCGTTTGTCATCATCCTGCTTTGTGCAGTTGCATCACAATCGTTGGAGCTGTGTCTGGATTACCCCTGCCTGTTTGTCTGCTGCCTACTTGTGTTACTGACCTCAACTTGGGTTCTTGACCAAGATTTTGCATATTGACTCTATGCCTTGTTGCCCGCATGTTGCCAATCTTTGTCTTTGTCCTTGATCCTGCTCATGATTTGGTGCCTTTCTGCCTGGCTGTTACCGAATTTGGCTTGTTACCCAGCTCTGCTCTCTACTGGTCTGGGGGAAGTTGGGGTGCCCTCATTGTTGTGCTTCTGCTTCATGACATCAGTGCTAACAAGTTTATAGCAGCATCCTATTGATTAATGCTAGGTAAATTTAATTTTTGGCTCCTTCTGCATTTAAGGGAGCAGTGATTGTTTGTCCTGCTCTATTCAGGGTTACACAAGGTAGGAGTTTTATTGCTTACCCCTGGCTCTAGAAAAGGCTTCCAGAGCTTAGGGAGGATGTTGCAAATAACCAGCCTGAATATTTATCATCCGTATAAATGAATCCCTGTGCTGCTCTAATCCTATAGAATAATATTTCTTAACCAGGGTTCCATGGAAACCTAGGGTTCCTCCACAGATTGCTAGGCGTTCCCTGAGCAAGAAGCAATTTCTGCCTCTCAGATAAAATCCCACTGACACCATTGATCTTTTTAGCTTCTGTAAGGGGGTCATTCTTCCCAATGACCACAAGTGTAAGGAGCATTCTTTCCACTGACCATCACACTAATGTTTTAAGAGTTGTAGATATAGTAATTTTTAGAAGGGGTTCCCCCAGCCTGTAACTTTATTTCAAGGGTTCCTCTGTGTTGAAAAGGTTGACAAAGGCTGCTCTAGAAGGTCTTATTGCTACAAACAGCTGCTCACACCCATGTTGAATCACTAACCCCAAAAAAACTAAAAATGTATACTATACTGGTATACTGGTATTCACTAATAGTGAAAACAAGTGCTACACCATTTAGTATACATGAATATTTATCATGCCCCAGCCAGCCCTTGGAGAGGAGTGTCCAGAAGAGGGCTGGGAAAATAAAAAATAGTCTAAAGCACTGGAGAACTGGGTTCTCTCTCCCCAAGAGGGTTCCAGAGTTTGAAGGGCTGCTGCCATCGCACAGACCATGGACTGTGCAGCTGTTCTAGAGGCCTCAGGTGTGTCAGAGCTGAAAACCTTGATGGATCTGTTTTAGAAACTGATTGCAGGACCTCACCACAAGGGATCTGGTCTGGAGAAGGACTCTCTCACTCATCTGACAATGTCCAGAGGAAGCTAGAATGGTTGCAGCTGTCCTGGGATCATGTGAGTAAAGACCCTAAGTAACCAGATGCCTAAGAGACTTGCCTCATGGTCTTCAGCTGTGAGGTCTTAGCCTGTTCAGAAAGTGACCACATGGTCTTCAGCTGTGGGGGTTCACATTTACTTAAGGAGAAGATTATTCTCCAATTGCTATGTGCTAATCATTTTGGAGTATCACGTGCCCTAAACCCTCTCCTGTTTAACCACTTGCCTACTGGGCACATTTACCCCCCTTCCAACTCAGGTCAATTTTCAGATTTCATTGCTGTCACATTTTGAATGACAATTGCGCGGTCATGCAGCACAGTACCCAAACAGGAATTTTATCATTTTTTTCACACAAATAGAGATTTATTTTGGTGGTATTTAATCACCACTGGGTTTTTTATTTTTTGATAAACAAATACAATCAAACATTTTAGAAAAAAACCCCAAACATTTTCATAGTTTGTTATAAGATTTTGCAAACAGGTAATTTTTCTCCTTCACTGATGAGGCTGCACTGCTGGGCACTGATAGGGTGCACTGATGGGCGCTGATGAGGCGGCACTGGTGGGCACTGATGAGAAGGTACTGATGATGCCACTGTCAGGAAACACAATCTGAAAGTTTAGTCAGAACGGCTGTTCCTCTGCACAGGTGCGCGTGGGAGCATGCGCGCATGCAGCAGGTGCGCACACGGGTGCACGCCGGCGTTGGCGCCAGATGACTGTACATCGTATCCCGTGTCCCCAGTGATCTGAATCTCAGTATTTCCTGTTCCTGTGACCCCGGTCTGATCTGATTATCCTTACTTTCTGCCTGCACCGACCTCGGCTTGTCCACGACCACTCTCCTGCCTGCTCCATGTGTACTATGCTGCCAGCCTGCTGACGACCATGCTTGTGCCTGACTACTCTACTGCCTGCTCCATCTGAACTGCCTTGCCTGACCGTTGCCGACCTAGCCTGTACCACCACTCTACCATCTCCGCACGAGCCTTGGAAGGAGCCTGCCTTGCTTGTATCTGCAACCAGTCAAGCCCTCGTGCCATCCTGCACTCCTGAGCCTCCTGTTCCCGCTTTCAGGGGTTCCCGAATCAGGATAGTAAGAGAGGTTGTTCCCTACACAAACCAGACTCCACCACTGGGGAGGAGCTGGGGAAGATGAAGGTTGCCTCTTGCATAATTCCCATCCGTGCACCCCTGGAAGTTGAAACGGGGACTGCTAGGATGGGAATTATGCAAGAGGCAACCCTCATCTTCCCCAGCTCCTCATGCAGATATATGACCACATCAGGACTACTGAAAAAGTGTATGGTAACATTGTGTTGCAATGTTGACAGTTTTAAGCTACAACTTGTTATTCTGTGTTAAAAAAATCCCTGTTTAGTGTAACCTATTTCTGGTGGTTTAAATGGCCTTCAAGCTGAGTTTGCTATATCTCTCTAACAAAGCCTCAATCATCAAATTTCACCTCTGTTGCGATCATTGCCTTATTATGGTGTCGAGGTCAACATAACATGGTGACTTTGATGAACAATAATGAATATAATTTAAGGCTCCTGTATGAATTTAGGACATTTTCATTATGTTGTTGGGTCTGACTCCGATGGACAATTCTCAGCAGAAGATTGAAGATTCCCATTTAGAGTTCTGGCAGATTTCTCTTTTGCAGTAAATCTTATCATCCTTAGTACACCAGTCGGAATGTTGTTTATGGCCGGGGTATTTCTCGATGAGATTGTTTTGCAGCTGTGTTCATAAATCAGTTCTAAGGGCTTCTTTGAATTCTCAGGACTAGTAGGTACAGCATTTAATGAATCTCAATTTGCATAAGGTGCTCAAATTAAACTGGTTAAATTTAGTTTACTTTTTTTTTTTTTTATGCTTTACATTGGGAAGATTTTCTCATACTTCCTGTCCAAGAGAAACAACAGCCGATATGTATATGCGATAGCATTGGACTAACAGAAGCAAAGTGTTTGTACTGTTGGATAGAAAATCAAGTGAGTACTCTTTTGAATTGGCTATTGTGCAATGAAGGTATAGCATGGTTCAGTGGTCTACAAACTCTGGCCTGGGGGCCGGATGTGGCCCTTTGCTTGCTCTTACCTGACCCTTGAGGCATTATTACCCCCCCAGGGTCAGCAACAGTAGGGCATAGTAGACAAACAAGAAAAATCATAGATGACTGCTCTCCAACAGATTCACATACAATGGGGGGTGAGCGCCCTTTTGGCAGGTGTGGACAGCGTGGGCTTACCTGGAGCAGCAGCTCTTCAGTGTTGGCATAGTTTCTGCAAGGGCCAGGACAAGGGATGGGCAGGAAAGGCGGCTGCCCTGGGCACTGTGGTATCATGTGGGGTGGGGGGGCACCACAAGGAGATTGAGGGGAGGGGATATGTGTTGAGAAGGGGGATTTTGGGGGTGGCAGAGGGTAAGAATTGTTCTAGGAGGGCCAATTTAGGTAAGTGTGCTAGGAGCAGTGATTTGGGGGGATTTGTGTTGGGAGGGGGGATGAGGGAAGAGGATCGAGGGGCGCAATTGGCATGTTTGCCTTGGGCTCTAGATGACCTTGTCCCACCATTGGTTTCTGCCACTAACAACAACAATGGGGCACTAGTCCTCTCACTGACAAAAATGATGGGACACTATTTCTCCCACTGACACCAGTGATGGGGCACAATTCCTCCCACTGATACCAATGATGAGACACTATTCCTCCCACTGATACCAATGATGAGACACTATTCCTCCCACTTATACCAAAGATGGGGCACTATTTCTTTTGCTGACACCACAGACGGGGCACTATTTCTCCCACTGACACCAATGATGGGCACTATTTCTCCCACTGACACCAATGATGGGCACTTTTCCTCCCACTGATATCACAGGTGGGGCACAATTTCTTCCACTGACACCAATGATGGGGCACTATTCCTCCCACTGACACCACAGATAGGGCACTATTTCTCCCACTGACACCAATAATGGGCACTATTCCCCCTACTGACACCACAGGGCACTATTTCTCCCACTGACACCAATGATTGGGCACTATTCCTCCCACTGACACCAATGACGGGCACTATTCCTCCCACTGACAGCACAGAAGGGGCACTATTTCTTCCACTGATACCAATGATGGGGCACTATTTCTCCTACTGACACCAGCGATGGGACACTATTCCTCCCACTGACACCAATGATGGGCACTATTCCTATCTCTGACACCACAGATAAGACACTACTCCTCCCACTGACACCAATGATGGGGCAGTATTCCTCCCACTGACACCACAGATAGGGCACTATTTCTCCTACTGACACCAATGATGGGACACTATTCCTCCCACTGACACCAATGATGGGCACTATTCCTATCTCTGACACCACAGATAAGACACTATTCCTCCCACTGACACCAATGATGGGGCACTATTCCTCCCACTGACACCACAGATAGGGCACTATTTTTCCTACTGACACCAATTATGGACACTATTCCTCCTACTGACACCACAGGGCACTATTTCTCCCACTGACACCAATGACTGGGCACTATTTCTCCCACTGACACCAATGACTGGGCACTATTCCTCCCGCTGACACCAATGGCGGGCACTATTCCTCCCACTGACCGCACAGAAGGGGCACTATTTCTCCCACTGATACCAATGATGGGGCACTATTTCTCCTACTGACACCAGCGATCGGACACTATTCCTCCCACTGACACCAATGATGGGCACTATTCCTCTCTCTGACACCACAGATAGGACACTATTTCTCTCACTGACACCAATGATGGGGCACTTTTCCTCTCTCTGACACCACAGATAGGACACTATTCCTCCCACTGACACCAATGATGGGGCACTATTCCTTCCACTGACACCACAGATACGGCACTATTTCTCCCACTGACACCAATGATGGGGCACTATTCCTCCCACTGACACCAATGATGGGCACTATTCCTCCCACTGACCTCCCAGATGGGGCACTATTTCTCCCACTGATACCAATGATGGGGCACTATTTCTCCTCCTGACACCAGCGATGGAACCCTATTTCCCCCACAGAGGGAGGCATTGTTTATTCCCACTGGCACTAGGGAACTTTCTTCTCCCACTAGCCATAGTTGGGCTAAAGTTTTAAGGACAGTGAAGTGATCCTTTGTTTAGAAAGTTTGGAGACCCCTGGTATAGGTTGACCTTATTCCAGTCCTGGGCTGCGGTGGGGGGGGGGGGGGGTTGTTAGCACCCTTTTGGCAGTTGTGTAGGGTGTGGACAGCGTGGAGCGGCTCTTCAGTGGTGTTGCAACAGTGGAGCATAGTTTTTGCCACCGACAACAACAATGGGGCACTATTCCTCCCACTTATACCAAAGATGGGACACTATTCCTCCCACTTATACCAAAGATGGGACACTATTCCTCCCACTTATACCAAAGATGGGACACTATTCCTCCCACTTATACCAAAGATTGGACACTATTCCTCCCACTTATACCAAAGATGGGGCACTATTTCTCCCACTGACACCAATGGTAGGATATTATTTCCCCCACTGACACCACAGATGGGGCACTATTCCTCCCACTGATAACAATGATGTGACACTATTTTTCCCACTTATGCCAAAGATATGGCACTATTCCTCCCACTGACACCAATGATGGGGCACTATTCCTCCCACTAACACCACAGATAGGGCACTATTTCTCCCACTGACACCAATGATGGGGCACTATTCCTCCCACTAACACCACAGATAAGGCACCTTTTCTCCCACTGACACCAATGATGGGGCACTATTTCTCCCACTGACACCAATGATGGGCACTATTACTTTGCCTAACACCAATGAAGGGGCATTGTTTACTCCCACTGAAACTAGGGCACTTCCTTCTCCCACTGTCAATAATTTGGCTTGTTTTAAAGTTTGAAGGACAGAAAAGTGGCCCTTTGTTTAGAAAGTATCCAGACCCCTGGTATAGGTGGACCTTATTCCAGTCCTGGGCTGCTGCCTCTCTGGTAGTTTCAAAGAAAACACTCATAGAACAAACTTTAAGGTAATTGAGGAGCTCCCAGCACAAAAGTTCATGACACTCAAGGGTCCAGTCGAAACGTTAATAGATTTAGAGCATTAGATGAAGATGACGCGTTTCAGGGGAAATGCCTTCTGTATCCTCAGAGCTGAAGCCATGGATATGGTAAGGCTTGTAGTGAGATGCAAATAGAAGACCTATGGCTGGGCTTGACTTAAGCTGTCAAATCTGGTTACACTTCAAACCTCCAGCATAGTTTTGGTAAAACTAGCCAAAGCTATCTATCAGAGTGACCGAGAGATGAGCTTATCACTGTGCCGCTTCTCCTTTCGCTGTCCAGTCACTGGATGGGAGCAGGTCCAGGACTATCTGAACTCAGAGGAAGCAGATTGACTAATACTGACCTTTAGACTGAGGACATCTAGTGGGAGAAATATATATTGCAGGGGAAATCTCTCAAATGCTGGTTTGCAGAATTTTGCAGCAAAAAAATGTTTTATTTTCTCTTTCAAGTAACAATTCCTTTCTGTCTTACTATATGTGGATGGAGTTCTGCTTTGAACATGATCACAGATCTGTATCAGCTGCAAGAGATAGTATCACTCCCTTCAAATAGCACAAATAACAGGGAGAACTACAGAAATTCAACTCCAGCACTTAAAGAGGAACTTCTCCCCATTCTGCCTTTTCTCCCCCTCCCTGTCGCTGCTTACCTGTAAAGCTGGGTTCTAAAACATACTCACCTAGCCAGTGGATCCAGTGTTGTCTGCTGGTCAGTCTGGCGTGACATCCTGTGTCCTGTGCTACCATCTTGGTCTCCCTCAGCCAGCTGCCTCTTCTGGATTCAGACAGTCCATCCCCTAATGCCATGATGCAGCTCCGCACCCAGCTGCTCATTGAATTGGCTCCTGAAGCCTACTGGGATATATGACTGGAAGCAAGATACAACATTCTTACCTATTCAAGAATGGTGGTGGGGGCCGAGAAACCTACCCCCTAGAACCAGTTTCAAAAAAGTGGTGAGGGCCACGAAACTCCACTCCCCAGAAATTGATTCAAGAAAGGTGGTGGAGACCAAGAAGTCCACCCCCCCGGAAATTGATTCAAGAATGGTGCTGGAGGCTGAGAAACCCACCCCAGCCAGAAATTGATTCCAGAAAGGTGGTGGGGGCCGAGAAACCCTCCCCCGTAGAAACTGATTCAAGAATGGTGGTGGGGGTCAACAGAGTTCCACTGTCAAATAGTTGTTGGCTCCACTAATTCATATGCCTTTTGCCTGTTGGCACGACTAGTCAGCTTGAGCCCGAACAGGGTAAATCAACACAGCAAGACAGGCAGGTAATCATGATAAAAGCTCCGCTCCTGCTTATGCTGACATTGAACAATCGGGTCTCACACACCGGCCAAGGCAGCAAGGGAACATCCACACAGGAAATGTTAAGTTGCCACAGTCAATCTCTTATGAGGGAGCACCAAGTAGCTGTAGCAGGTAAATCAGCATGGCACAGGCAAAGGCAAGCTTTCATATAAGTATGACATGAACAGCCTAGGTGCTCATACATGCTAACATTCAGCGGCCTGTGTATATCATCCAACCAGATATATTGTATTAGCAACTTAAGCCCCTGGTTAAAGCACTGCAGGCTGTCTCCCGGGTGTCCATCAGTCCTCAATACTGCCGAGCACGTGGATCCATCCCGACAAGGCGGAGTTTGCCCACGGGCATGCTCGGCCTGCCACCGGTATTCTGTCAGTATAGCCCAGACTCTGTAGTGTGGAAGCTACAGTCAACGCGTTTGCCCGCTAAGTATACCCGAAGGCTTCTTCAGGACCAGGTGCTGGTGCTCTAAGGACCTACATTTATAGGCGAGAAAACCAACCCCCGATACTGATTCAAAAATGGTGGTGGGGGCCGAGAAACCTACCCCCTAGAAAGGTGGTGCGGGCTGGGAAACACACTCCCCACCTCCCCAGAAATGACAACTGGTGGTGGAGGCCAAGAAACCACCCCCCTGAAATGGATTCTAGAAAGGTAGTGGGACCGAGAAACTCACTCCCACCAGAAATTTATTCAAGAATGGTGGACATGCTGACATTCAGCGGTCCATGTATATCATCCAGCCGGATGTATTGTATCAGCAACTTATGCCTCTCGGTTTAAGCACTGCAGGCTGTCTCCCGGGTTTCCATCGGTCTTCAATTTTGCCGAGCACAAGGCTTCATCCTGACAAGAGGGAGTTTGTCCACTGACATGCTCGTCCTGTCACCGGTCATTGTGTCAGTATAGCCCAGATGCTGTATTGTGGAAGCTACAGTCAACGTGTTTCACCCTCTATGGATGCTCACAGCACTATAAAGGCAGCTCCTTTTAATATTACCAATGATTAAACAAAAAGAAAAAAAGTGAGCATGGACGTTAAGATCAATTAGCAATCGGTTAAAAGGTGCTTACTTACACTAGGGAGTTTATGGGAGGACATTAATAGACACGTTCCCAGAACTGGATGACCGCGCTGTAGCCATCATTCAGCTAAAGCGCGGTCAGCGAGTGGTTTAAGTAGCGCAGTGCTGAATAGCAAAAGAAAATGCCCTGGTCATGAAGGGGCTACTAAACGGCACAAGTTCAGGTAATTTCTAAGGCACCTACAAGTAAGACTATTTATAAGCTTACCTGTAGGACAATGTTAAAAAATGTGACTTCATTACCACTTTAAAGTGGTTGTTAAGCCACTTTCACATCTTCATACCATCCCCTCTGTGTTCTAATCCTGTGTGCCCCTGTGTGAGTGATTTATAAAAAAAAAGCCAGCTGTACTTCATTTCACAACTCTTCTCAGCAATCACATGATCGGCTGGCTTTCTCCTCTCCCCCTCTTATAGATGCAGCGGGCGGGGCAGAGATTCCCCCACTGACATCACTCAGGAGAGAAGAGAGAGAGCCAGCCGATCATTTGATCACTGAGAAGAGCTGTGAAATGAGGTATAGTAGGCTTTTTCTTTATAAATCACTCACACAGGGGCACATAGGATTGGAACACAGAGGGAATGGTATTAGGATGGGAAAGTTATTTGAGCAGCAGGAGTTGAGGGGGAAGGCACTGTCACAAGCTGACAAGCAGAGAGGGGAGGGGGGAGAGAACACAGAGGAGACAGCAGGCTGCGGATGACAGAGGCACGTACGGATGACTCCGGTGTCAGGGTTTTAGCAGCGTACGGGGGGGAGGGTATAGCCAGGTAGGATCAGCCAGGTATTTCAGGTGATAAAGGGGGGCAAATGACACAGCACAAGCACTGTGCTGTATGAAATGCTTTAAAGAAAGAGGATCTTTTTTTTGGGGCGGTTAACAAACTCTTTAACTCAAAGTCCCTTCTATTGCTCTCAGCCTCCTTCAAATCTCCAAATTCCTCTATTTTGTGGCTGTGATTGGACTTCCTGCTAGTGGGTGGCTATGTTCATTCTCTGTGATCCCACTGTATGTAAGAATCTCGTAACACATAATACATTTTAAAAGACCCTGGCTCATGCAATCTAGCCAGATTTACCGCTAACATGGCTTTGAAACAGATTGCATCGCACGTCCCAAAAAAAGTGACGGTGGAAAGTAAAGAAACATTTTATTAAGTTGTTTGTGTTTTGCATATTAAAAATTAAAAGCCGTCACAAACATGATTGTCCGCACAGACTTTTGCCAACTGCTTCTAAATTCCCGGAGCTACAAATACCATCCATGTGTTTCCATTTTGGAGCTGCCACACATTCTGAGCTATAACTGGAGTTTCCATGTGAAAGTAATTCTTTATGTGACTTTCACATTTCACATACTTGCCTTTCCATATTTTGATTATCATATTATGTGTATTATGTCTTGTACTGTGTAAAAGTGGTTATAAACCCTTACATATGCCCAATGAAGTGACTGACCTCAGTGAATACACAGAGATTAAACAAATTCTCCTACATTAGTTGTACTTGTTTATCTGCATGTAAGCAGATGCAGTATACTTTCTCCACTATAGGTGGCTCTTGTCTGCAGCGGCTTTGCAGTTGCAGAGGAAGTCAAGAGGAACATGGTTCCTCTGTGGTTTCCTGGATCACTGGGGAAGCTATATGATCGGATGCTGACTACCCATGTGACTCTAGCAGCCATCTTGGGTGACAGAGGCTATTTGAGGCCCTGGCTCCCAGGCTTGGCATGCTTTTGCAAGTGAGTAGAGTAGGGACAGGTTCCCCGTCTGTTAGGGATAGAACTAGTGGCAAGGAAATGTTCCTGAAGAGAAGGGAAAGCATAGGGATCGCAACCTTTTTGGACATCTTCTCCGTTCGGCACATATCGCCTCCTAGCAGGCACTGTCATTTTGGCCGTAACCTGCTCTCTACACACTGTTGGGACCTGTGAGTGTTCCAGGTTGGGCTGTTTTCCAACCAGATTTATTGTGAACTGTCTTTGCACTGCTTCAATACAAGTTCTTTAAATGGCACTTGCACTGTGTATGTGTTATTGCCGCCCCACAACGCTGCACCCCAGCTACATGCAGCTCTCTCTTCTCTACAGCCTTCTAAAACGCACAGATCAAAGGATATTTCTTTTACTCCAGAAGGCAGGGTGCTGGGACCTGATGTTACTGTACAGCAGTAATATGCAATTAGTGGACCTCCAGCTGTTGCAGAATTACAAATCCCATGAGGCACAGCAAGACTCTGACAGCCACAAGCATGACACCCAAAGGCAGAGGCATGATGGGACTTGTAGTTTTGCAACAGCTGGAGGGCTGGAGTCAGGACCTGGATCACCTGCTGGAGACGCTGTGGTTCCCTAGGCTCAGGGTTGTAGTTTCTGTGTCCACAAGAGGGTGTCTCCCAGCAGCCTGTAGTTTCTAGTAATCAGTTTACACCTGATGCTCGCTGTTGGAAGGGAATTTAGTCCCTCCCCTACTATTAAACTACACCCACCGGTTCCCTGGGTGGAGAATTGTAGTTTTAGTGTCCACCAGTGGGTGTCACCTGATGCTGGCTTCTGGGAAGGTATTCAGTCCCTTCCCTACATTACATTTCACGTCAGTGTTTTGCTTTGCTGCCAGATACTACTAGCCATTTATTCTGCTCTTTTCCATGCTATTGCCCTGTACACATACCCTGAACCCTGCTGCCTTGTTCCTATTTCTCCTTCTTCCTGATCCCAAGTTTGGTTTCCCCTTCTTATATGTTCCCTGTGCATCCAGTGTTAGCTTGCTTTCCTGTGTTCCCCATTTTTATATATTCTGTATAGTTAGTTCCACAGTTACGGCGCCACTGTTAATCAAAGGCATATTTTCAGAAAAAAAAGATATAATACAATGAATTTTGGTGCAAACACAATATTATATCGACCTGTAAAAGAAAGGTATCCGTCAAGTAAATAGATACCAAACATGTCAAGTCTTAAAATTGGGTCTAATAATAAGGGATGAGAATGGCGCCAAAAGAACACTGGGGAACCCTTAAGTTCCTGTAAGCTGTCAATAAGGTAGGGACTACATAAAAGATGCAAAGGAATGTATAACATAAAACCAGAGATAAAAACAATAAGTTAGTCCATATCAAGAGTCCATGTACATCCATAAATCAGAGCTAAAAGTCCATGTGAAAGGATGTGACTGCAGTGGGATGGATCCGCACCTAGGGGCAGCTGCCTGAAGAGCAGAAGCAACTCTGTAGGAATAGGAGTAGGGGGGAAGACAGGTGCAGTATGCCATCAGAGAATTTATTAAAAGCAAGCTAAATGCATACTCACAGGTGTGAATAAAAACAAGCACATCATAAGAAGTCCGGTGCCAGGGCCGTGTCACTTGTTCTAGGGCTGTGGTCTTGCTGGGGGGTGCATATGCCGATGAGCAGATGGAGGCTGTGCTGTGGTGGAATGCACTGGAAGCAGGAAGTAGCAGAACCAGGAAGTCCCGTGGACAGGAAGTGACGTCGGTGCTGTATCAGGCCAATAGGATGACGCGTTTCCATGCACTCTGCATTTTCCTCAGATCCTGCTCAACTCAGGAGCAAGGGGGACTGTTATAGGCTGCCAGGGGGGGCGGAATCTAATCCTCACCGAGCAGAGGCAAGCCCACAGTTAACCCCGTGTCCCGTCTTGGAGTGCACAGGCTAAAAGACATGAACACCGGACTATAAAGCGATCAGATAAAAATAAAGTAAATAGATCACTATTACTCATTTCTGCTAAGATTGCATGGGTATGCATGAGTTAACATTATATATCAATCATTTTACACAGAGGTAAATCCAGATCACATAAGCATAGGTCCGTTCAGTCATGCCAAAGAGAACACATTTTATGAAATCCTAACATCATGAGTAGATTTGTGAGTATATATGTATATTAACAAAGTGAGAGGAGACTGAATCAAAATAAATCTTAATTGTGCAGTGTGGGGCTGCAACTTCCAGGCTGAGATCCATCCAGAACCTTCCCATCTTCAGACTTTTTTATGCCCAAGTCCCCCTCCCAGCCTCATAACCACAACGACAAAAAGAAAATTTGAAGACGAGGAAGGAGAGGGGGAAAACACAGAGCCCAATCCCCAGAACCCGGAAAAATTGCGGAAACTATAAAAATATACAATTTATCCAAAGATCCACTCACCACGCTAGAGTCCTCCATATTGGCTCGAGGACTACATTTTTCCCCTTCCTCTTTTCCCAATTCCTACAGCTTGTTCAAAGACTTGAACAGATTCATCAGAAACTTGATGCTAAAGCGGCATTTCAACATCAAGGCTTGCAAAAATCAAGTTCCAGAAGATAACTCAGAGACCACGCGGATAGACCTAGACACCACTCTAGAGCAACAAGCTCTACAGGACCTCTATCAACTATATGATGATGATCCAGGAGAGAATGACGTAGATGATGGTTTGGTATGGTCACAACTTCCCTTCTCGTCCCCGGAAATAAAACACACCCACTTCAGACCAAAATCCACCTTCAACCCCACACAATCCAAGGTCCCATATTTGGACAACTTCTACCAGGTGGTCTATCATGAACTTAGAGAAATGTGCAACAAAGTCACCAGTAAATCCCAATACTGTTCAATGAATCTTACACCAAAGGAACATCGAGCATTAGATTCCTTGACTAAAAATGATAATATCATCATCAAGGCGGCAGATAAAGGAGGTGTCGTCCTACTAGACAAACCCACATATCTAGCCGAAGCTCATCGCCATCTCAGATCAAAACACCTACACAAAACTCAAGAGTGACCCGCTACCCAAATTCACCCTTAAAGCAGAACAGCTACTAACTTGGGCCCACTCAGAGGGCATCCTGAGTAAGAATGAATTGGCATTTTTTCGCAAACCTTTTTATAACGTACCATATTTTTACCACCTTCCTAAGTTACACAAAGACCTGAATAATCCTCCTGGTCGTTCCATCATAGCCTCCATGGAGAGCCTCACCTCCCCTTTCTCTCTATACGAGGACCATTTTCTTCAGCCTATAGCCCAATCCCTACCGTTTTATATACGCGATGGGTCCCACCTACTGGAACTCCTTGAGCCTTACAGTTGGGAATCGTCCTATCTATGGGCCTCCCTAGATGTGTGCTCCCTTTATACTTCTATAGCACATGAAGTGGGTATTAGGGCCATCTGCCAATTTCTGCCAGAAGATCCATCCCTGAATGCCAACCAAGCGGAGTTCATTGTCTTGGCAACAAGATTCTGCCTTGAGCACAATTACTTCAAACTTGATGGCGAGTATTACCTACAGAGGCAAGGCACAGCTATGGGGATGAATTTTGCCCCCAGTTACGCAAACATTACTATGAGGCTATGGGAGGCCAGGAGCATCTGGAACAACCCATTTGCGGGACACCTTGTCTTCTATGGCCGATACATAGATGATGTGATCATCATCTGGGATGACCACAGAGAGCCTTTTTTGCAGTTTGCAGAACACTGTAAGTCCAACCCGTTTGGATTGTCTTTTACATTTGTAGTCGACGGCTCCACGCTATGCTTTTTGGACTTAGAACTCTTCCACTCAGAATCCAAAATCCTTGCCAAGAACTTCACGAAACCTACAGTGGGTAATTCCTTTCTACATTTTTCCAGTTGCCACCACCCGAGATGGGTTCATAATGTCCCTAAGAGCCAATTTCATCGCCTTAGGAGGAATTGTACCAGAGTGGAGGATTAGCAGACACAAGCGGACGGTCTGAGGAGGAAATTTCTGGACATGGGCTACCCCCTAGACTTAATAAAGCAGCATGCCACTATTCCACAGAGATACCACCTAAATCAGAGAAAAAACCTCAAGGTCAACCTATAAGGTTCATTACCCAATTCCACAATCTATATCGGAAAATGGAAAATGTTTTCAACAAGCATTGGTCCATTCTCATTCAGGACCCCCACCTAACATCCTCTATACCAGATAAACCTAAGTTTGCCTATAGAAAAGCCAAGAATGTAAAGAGTAAAATCGCTCCGAGCAGAATCAAGTCTTTGTCCAAACCTAGGTATCCTAAACAACTCACCCTCATACCACTGGTGTGTATGTTTCGTTGCAAGAAGGCTCTGTGCCTTACCTGTGCCCATGTCCCCCATGGCAAAAAATAATTTTCCTTCAATGGTACCACCTATCCACTGACATCATTCTATAACTGTTTTACCACCTTCTTGTATACTGCCTAACCTGCCCCTGTGGCCTATATTATGTTGGGAGAACCATACGGACTCTCAGGGCCAGGTTCGGCGAACATCGCAGGTCTGTAATAGAAGGGAACCCTAAACTCAGCATCCCCCGCCACTTCTCCAAACATCACTTGCAGTCTGTGGTGGGCCCTTTAAGTATGGGTGATTGAGTCTATACTTGACATATAACCCCCCAGCTGAGCGATTTCACAGACTGTGTAGCCAGGAAAATTTTTGGATTTACACCTTGAATTCTTTGGCACCGTCGGGGTTGAATGAAGAAATAGAGCTAGACACAGTCATCTTGGAGTTTGCATATATGCACACATACAGATGGTGTGCACACTCCTACATGTTGTGCCTTTATCACACTCTGCGCACATGAGTCTTACCATGGCATGCGGGAAGTGTGCTATCACACATCTACACACGCATACAGTCGCATGAAATATAATTTGACGAACAGTCGCATGCACATATATTCACATAAATATATACTCTGGAGAGGCGTGCTACCACACATCCATGCACACACACAGTCGCATAAAATATACTTTGTTGAATAGTGGCATATAATCGCATAGATATATATTTTGTCGCATGAAATATAATTTGTCGAACAGTTGCATGCACATATAGTCGCATAAATATATACTCTGGAGAGGTGTGCTACCACACATCTATACACGCACAGTCGCATAAAATATACTTTGTTGAATAGTCGCATGCACATATAATCACATAGATATATATTTTGTGGCATGAAATTAAAATTTGTCGAACAGTCGCTTGCACATATAGTCGCATAAATCTATACTCTGGAGAGGTGTGCTACCACACTTCCATGCATGCACAGTCGCATAAAATGTACTTTGTTGAATAGTCACATGCACATATAATCGCAGAGATTTTGCATAGGTGTGCTACCACACATCCACGCACGCATATAGTAGCATAGACATTTACTTTGTGGAATATTAATCTAATTACCATGTCCATGATGGAATCGTAGGTGTCCAATTCCATTAGAAGAACTGAGATAATAATCCTTAGTAGGAAGTTGCAGCCCCACACTGCACAATTAAGATTTATTTTGATTCAGTCTCCTCTCACTTTGTTATTATACATATATACTCACAAATCTACTCATGGTGTTAGGATTTTATAAAATGTGTTTTTCTTTGGTATGACTGAACGGACCTATACTTATGTGATATGGATTTACCTCTGTGTAAAATGATTAATATATAATATTAACTCATGCATACCCATGCAATCTTAGCAGAAATGAGTAATAGTGATCCATTTACTTTATTTTTATCTGATCGCTTTATAGTCCGGTGTTCATGTCTTTTAGCCTGTGCACTCCAAGACAGGACACAGGGTTAACTGTGGCAGCCTATATCAGTCCCCCTTGCTCCTGAGTTGAGCAGGACCTGAGGAAAATGCAGAATGCATTGAAACGCGTCATCCTATTGGCCTGATACAGCACAGACGTCACTTCCTGTCCACGGGACTTCCTGGTTCTGCTACTTCCTGCTTCCAGTGCGTTCCACCACAGCACAGCCTCCATCTGTTCATCGGCATGCGCACCCCCCAGCAAGACCACAGCCCTAGAACAAGTGACACAGCCCTGGGCCCGGACTTCTTATGATGTGCTTGTTTTTATTCACACCTGTGAGTATGCATTTAGCTTGCTTTTAATAAATTCTCTGATGGCATACTGCACTTAGGTCTGGTGCTCCTGTCTCCCCCCTTAACCACTTGCCGACCGCCGATCGGCATCTGACGGCGGCAAAGTGGCTCTGTAAGGCGAAACGCCGTCATACAACGGCGGCCGCCAGATCGCGCACAGTGAGCGCGCGCGCGCCGCCGGAGGCGCGCCCGCACGCTCACTGTGTCTGGGGAGGGCCAGGGAGCGGGTGCGGCGGCTTCGATTGCCGCCGGCCACCCGCGATGCCCCCCCCCGGAGTGAAGGAGCGGAGGTCCGTGTAAGTAAACACGGACCTCCGCTCTGTGTGAGGGGGAAGGGCTGTGATCACAGCCTTCCTGTACGTGAAGGCTGTGACCACTTCCCTTCCCCAGATAGTGCAGTCCCCCTACAGTTAGAACACGCCCAGGGAACATAGTTAACCCTTAGAGCGCCCCCTGCAGGTTAACCCCTTCACTGCCAATGGCATTTACACAGTAATAATGATTATTACCGCCGCTAGACGCTAAAAATCGCCATGACGCTATAAAGTCGCCTGTACAGCCTTGTAAAACTGTGAAAAAACCCTGGTAACCGTAAATATGTCGCTAGTCACGATATTTTTACGTGACTAATGACACATTTACGGTAACCGTCACTTCCCCAATTGGACGTCCCCCGCGAGATTCCCAATTGATACAAGGGACCCGCACAAGATTGACATCCCCCTGACGTGATAGACCCCTTCCCTTCACCAGTGTCGGAAGTGCATGTCCTTCCGACACTAGTGTCGGGAAGGGGGAGTGTGTCTCGCCTCCAGGCACAAATGAATGTGCCTGGAGGCGAGGAAGTGAGGCCCCCCC
>BLSH010459703.1:2825450-2836614 GCA_018402905.1 Glandirana rugosa | reverse complement strand
GGCCGAACTCTCGTTATTAAGATCACGAGTGTCAATTACGATTTGACTACTACACATTTCCGAAATTTTCGCACCGGAGACCTCTAAAAACCCACGACAGCAAAAAACGTTATAGTGTCCGTGTGGGTTAAAATTGGTGAATTCCTGGCCTTCCTAAAGGTCGAAATCCTGGCCTCGGGAAAAACGTTAAGCCGCGACGCAGCGAAATTGACTGTTAACGCGCCAGCACGCTGTAACATGGGTTTGCTTTAAACGCAGGAAAAAAAGGGTGTTTGTCTCGAGTACAATGTCGCACGACCGCGCAATTGTCAGTTAAAGCGACGCAGCGCCGAATTGCAAAAAGGGCTCCGGTCCTAAAGCTGGAAATCCTTCCGGTCCTTAAGTGGTTAAAATTGGGTGTGCCTGTGATATTGCAAAAAACGACAGCACCCAAAAATCTCCAGAGGCCACGCTTTTAAAGCCTTTACACATCATCAGTTTAGCATTAACTGTGAGCACTAGAATTATTGCTCTCAAGCCGGTGATACCTCACGTGTGTGGTGCAATCATAGTTTACACACATTTGCATTTGTGTGCAGGACAATGTGGGTTACTTTTTACTTTTTGTAATACATTTTTGTTATAACATTTTTAACTTTTTCAGTTTTTTTTTTTTTTAAACCACTTTATCACCCAGGAAAGATTTACCCACTTCATCACCAGAGCACTTTTTGCGATACCACACTGCATCGATTTAACTGACTATTGCGTGGTCATGCGACGTTGTGCCCAAGCAAAATTTACGTCCTTTTTTTTCCCCCACAATTAGAGCTTTATTTTGGTGGTATTTGATCACCTCTGCGGTTTCTATTTTTTGCTTTATAAATAAACAAAAAGTGATACTTTTGAAAAAAAAAACATTTTTTGTACTTTTTGCTATAATAAATATCCAAAAAATTTTTTAAAAAATGTAATTTATTCCTCAGTTTATATATTCTTCTACATATTTTTGGTAAAAAAAATCACAATAGGCGTATATTGATTGAGTTACGCAAAAGTTATCGCGTTTACAAACTATGGGAGTAGATTTATGGCATTTTTATTATTTTTTTTTTACTAGTAATGGCGGTGATCTGCGACTTTTAGTGGGACTGCGATATTCTGGCGGACAGATTGGACACTTTTGAAACTTATTTGGGACCACCGACATTTATACAGTGATAAAAGGCACTAATCACTGTATAAATGTCACTGGCAGGGAAGGGGTTAACACTAGGGGGCGCTAAAGGGGTTAAGTGTTCCCTATGGAGGTGTTTCTAACTGTGGGGGGAGTGTAGTGACTGGGGATGGAGAGATAAAACTGCTCCCGATCACTGGGAACAGCAGATCTCTCTCCACTTCCCTGTCAGAATGGAGATCTATTTGTTTACATGAACCGATCCCCATTCTGGCTCGGTGAGGAGCGATCGCTGGTAGCCGGCAGACATCGCGCCCGCCGGCCAATCGCATCGGCTCCAGAGATGTGCAGCTCACGGCGCCCCCTACAGTCTCTTAAAGCGCCGCCGTACATCTACAGCGATTTGCGCAAATGATGGCGGCTGGTCGGCAAGTGGTTAACTGTATTGCTATCAAAAGGGGTTACGAAACCCCTATGTGATAGCATTGGTCAGGTGAAAGGTCCTTTTTTTATGGGAACATTAGCTTTGTGTATTTTAAAATTTATTTGAACCATCGACATGGACAGGCATTCACAGGACTTCTTTACTTAATCCCACACAGACATACAGGAACAAAAGATGCTAAATACAAATAAAGCTCTACCAGAACCATAAAGTGAACCTATTTACCATGCTTTCCCCTACTGGATGGAGAGCAGTATAACACACTAATACATAACACTCCTTCCCCCTAGACCTCAAAGTCTTTGAGATAACTGGGACGGTGAATATTTCTCCTTGGATGCCTAAGGGCCACTGTTTGATGCTTCCCCCTACTGGATGGAGAGCAGTATAACACACTAATAACAATTAGTGATCCAATAGACCCTGATGTCTATTCTGGCTGTACCGGCCAGGTAATAGAAGCTCTGAAACCAGACGTGACAAAATCCTCATTAATTCTGATTTCATTCATTGCAGAGGAAATTGAGGAACAGATGTTTCTTGGTCTCCTCACACTCTCCATCCTGAAGTGGCTGGATGCAGTCCCTGGTACCCAGTAGGAGCAGGAGAGCCCGGGATCCTCATGGGGAGTAGTCCCAGGTACCTGGTAAGAGAGCCTCATGGGGGGATGGTCCAGCTGGGGAAGGGACACCTTGCCGCCCCCCCACACAATGAAAGTGATCAGTGGCTATACAGCCACAAGATCACTTTTAAGCTGGAAGCCAGCTGAGAATAAACTGCAAAAACTGATGGCTGCTACAGTAGTCATCAGTTTGTGCTTAATGGTTCATTCTTTGGAAGTATTACATACATCCAAAAAGGTGAAATAGTTAATGAGACATCAGGGGGTCAGCCAAACCTGAGCCAAAGTGATGTAATAAACATGGCTTCTGGGGTCTAGGTGGGGGAGATCAGGTTTGCTGGTCTCCTTCCCTTTTGCCATGTCCTCTCCTGCACAGCCATTCATTGGGAAGACCAGTGTCCTGCTGTTTCTCCTCCCCCATCTCCCTGAGCTTCTTTTGCAGTTGAGAACAGAGGTTATGTAATTATGTATAAAAAAGAGAAAAAAAGGTGTTTATAATGTTTCTTATCTGTTTACATTCATGTTTTGCCTTTCATTTCTATTTTAAACTGAATTAGTTGTTTTACAAGGTGGGGGGTTCACATATACTTAAATCCTCAATCATTGCACAGGATATGCCACTGACCCTAGCTGGGGGACAGAAAAAAAATCTGAAGCGAGCCAGATGTGGCCTGCAAACCGAAGGATGGACACCCCCAATCTTTAAAAGCAAAACTGAAACTTAGGCCCCTACTATCATAATCCCAGCACTAAATGTTTCCTATCATGCAGCTACCCTGACATTTCTGGAAGCCTTTATTTGAGTATGCATCAATGTTTGCCAATATTTGCATTCTCAGTAAAGCTTCTTTAGCCGTCGTCTTCTATTTTCTCCAAACATACTTTTGGCGTCCTGTTTGTTTCTGTGAACTTTTGACTTTTGCTACTCCTGCTGCACCTAGGCCACAATTTCCTTATTGTTGCCCCCGAGGCTCTTTAACACACCATTGTGTAACATTATTAAATGAAATCTAATTAAAATATGAACAATCGCCTAATGTTTATTCTGGAGTTTGCTGTGTGGGTTCCAACAAGAGAAAAAAAAAAAAGTAACGTCATGAACTATCTGTGAAGATTCTCACTTACCCAGGTCATGGTATAGCTAGTAGTAGTAATCCCATTCAAATGGACTTGTTCAACCATATGGCTTCAACATTGCAAGTTGCTTCTACTTGGAATCCATTATTTATCTGCAATAAAAGGGAAGGAAGTTAATAAACTCGTATTAGTATAATAAAAATGTTGTGTTTAATGCTATGAAATTAATTGATCGATGGTTTAATTTACCTAAAACGTGCGTCATCCACAGGAATATCCCAGTTAGCAGGACTATTTACTTGTGGAAGTTCTGTGTTTAAAAGGGGGTCTTATTATCTCCATGGAGGACCCTATATTTTTCAAATAAAAGTCTGAACCAATAAGTTTATCTGGGTCTCATCAGACCACAAGACATGATTCCAGTAATCAATGTCCTTAGTCTGCTTGTCTTCAGCAAACTGTTTGCAGGCTTTCTTGTGCATCATCTTTAGAAGAGGCTCCCTTCTGGGACGACAGCAATGCAGACCAATTTGATGCAGTGTGCGGCGTATGGTCCGAGTACTAACAGGCTGACCCCCCATCCCTTCAACCTCTGCAGCAATGCTGGCAGCACTCATACGTCTATTTCCCAAAGGCAACCTCTGGATATGACGCTGAGCACGTGCACTCAATATCTTTGGTCGACCATGGCGAGGCCTGTTCTGAGTGGAACCTGTCTTGTTAAACAGCTGTATGATCTTGGCCACTGTGCTGCAGCTCAGTTTCAGGGTCTTGCTAATCTTCTTATAGCTTAGGCCATCTTTATGTAGAGCACCGATTATTTTTTTCAGATCCTCAGAGAGTTCTTTGCCATGAGGTGCCATGTTGAACTTCCAGTGACCAGTATGAGAGAGTGAGTGTAATAACACCAAATTTAACACACCTGTTCCCCATTCACACCTGAGACCTTGTAACATTAATGAGTCACATGACACCGGGTAGGGAAAATGTCTACGCTGAATGCAGAATATATATATATTTATATATAGTGACATTATGCGAGGCACCACAATGGACGGGCGATACTATACTTGTCGTCTCTCATACAATCATTTTGAGGCGACTAGCAGGAGTCCGACCGGGGTTTTGCTAGCCACCGTGGCAGAGCTGGTTCCAGTCCAGACTTTATGGTCCACTCCAAACCCTCTCCACCTGCATTTAATGACCAGGAAGAGAACAGAGGAGAGCTCGATACTGGATCTCAGAGGGAGAAAGCTGAGAGAGCTCTGTGTGCTAATTTGGACTCTAAGAACAAGGTTTGCAATGTGCTTATGCTCTGTGGGTGTCGGGGACAGCCCCACACTGTATAGAGAGGAATCTGTTTGTTTAGTTTTTCGCCAGATGGCAAGGTTTTGTTTTCTTTTTTGCTTGTGTTTTAATCTTGCACACCTGAAATAATAAACCTGGCAAGCCGCCAGATTTTAAAGAAACTGACATCCATGCTGAATCCTTTACCCTGAAAAGTGATCCCCACGAGCTAGTCTCCCACACGTGGTGGAGTTCAGCGTGGCAACCTTCAAAGATGGAGGAAATGTTGAAGGCCCTGCTGCAAGCCAATGCAGCCCAGTGGGAAACCAACCAACAGGTCGCAGAGGCTGCTGCAGCACAACAGGCAGCACAACAAGCAGTACTGCGGGAAACCAACCTCCGGGTCGCAGAGGCCGCTGCAGCTCAGCGAGAGGAGATTCACTGGGCCATTGCAGCTCAGTGAGAGGAGAGTCCCCAGGCTATCACAGCACAACAATTGGCTCAACAGGAGATGAACCGACAGTTTGCAGAGACCCTGAAGGAGTTAAAATAAGGGCCCACACCTCACATGACAGTGGAACCCAAGTTGGTACGAGCTTCTTCCACATACAGAAGATGACACATGCAGATGACGTGGAGGTGTACCTCATGAGCTTTGAAAGAGTCTCTCTTCGTGAAGGATGGCCAAAAGAACAGTGGGCGAGATTGCTAGCACTATTCTTGACCTATTTCGATCTGGAAACAGATAAGGCCCAGGACTATGGGACTCTAAAGGCAGAGAGATACTTGCATGCCTGGGGTCACCATGACAGTCTGGGCCCAATGCGTGCACCAGTGGACCTATTGCTCCAACAAGACACACTGTTTTTCAGATGTTTGACCTAGTGCATATTACCAGGAAATGGCTACAGCCAGAGACTTTGCCTGGTCCCCAGATTGTGGAGCACATGGTCATGGACTGCTATTTATGGGCGCTCCCTGCTGCTTTGAGGCAATGGGTCAGCTATGTGGACCCCAAAACTGCAAGCAAACTGGTGGACCTCATAGAGAGATCCACGGCTGCTGAGGACTTGTTACGCCCATCTGTGTCCTACTCCAAAGTTTCTAGAGGTGAAAGATCGCCTGGTGGACCCGGTAAGACTGTTCCAGGGTTCAGTGGCAAGGGGAAATTTGATAAAACTGATGCGGTTAAGAAGACTGGGGGATCTAGACCTGGAGACTGGCCAGAGAAGCCAGGAAGGTCTTGGGGGACCCTTGAGAGGACTGGCTATAGGGCACATACAGTGCTACCGATGCCATGCATCGGGACATATTGCTGCCAATTGTCCCCTGAATGATGAACCCATGCAATGTGATGCTTATATGAAAAGATGCATTTCTCTTTTTTCACAGGTCGCATGTATAGCATCATGCTCACGTCACAAGGAGAAGCAAATGCGCTTGACTGCTATTGACGGGAAACCCGTCACTGCGCTGCTTGACTCTGGTAGTGTGATAACGTTAGTCTAAATGCAGCTGTGTAAATCGGGCCAGGTTACACCCTAGCACTGTCGGGGTCATTTCCATCCATGGGGACACTCATGACTACCAGACGGCACTGGTTGAGATTGACAACCCTTGCGGCAGAGTGACCCATTCAGTGGGATTGGTACCTTCCCTGCTTCACAAATCTCTAGGGATTTTCCCCATTTTTGGAGGTTGTGGGAAGGCACAGAGAGCCTGGAGGAAAGAACTCTCCCTGCTGAGGAGGCACGGGAGTTCTCACCAGACCCTTTTTGCTAAACGGCAGGAGAGATTGGTGGCAGGACCAAGGAAGGAGACCCTCTTCCTTTTCCTGTAATGGCTGGGGAGCCGGAGGAGCCGGAAGATAGCTCCCAGCAGATGGCTAATGTCCCAGACCATGTCACTGTCCCCGACTGTGAGAGTGAACCAAATGTAGTCTCTGACTTTGAGACCCGGAAAGAGGACTTCTGTACAGAGCAACTACGGGATGTCACTCTCCTCAGAGCCAGAGAAAACCTGAATGTGATGGATGGGGAACCTGTGGACCCTAATTGGGGGTGTCTTTTCCCTACATGGCGCTTAGAAATTATTTGTTGTATCAGGTAGTGAAACTGGAACAGCTAGTCGTACCCAAACCCTACCGCCGGATAGTGCTAGATCTGGCGCATGGTCATGTAATGGCGGGACATCTAGGTATGGAGAAAACCAGGGATAACCCAGAGATTCTTCTGGCTTAGGTTGTATGCAGATGTCAAAGATGATCTGGGTTGTGTGCAGACATCAAAGAATACTGTGAGTCAAATGACAGCCCCTTCGCCCCATTTTCGTAGTCCCCTTGTCCCACTTCCCATAATTGAAGTGCCATTTGAGCGAATTGGCATGGATCTCATGGGACCAGTAGTAAAATCTGCCCAGGGACACCAGCACATCCTGGTAATACTGGACTGTGCGACCCGCTTATCCTGAGGCCATACCTTTGCGGAATACCTCCGCTAAGACTATTGCCAAGGAACTGGTCCAGGTGTTTAGACAGGTGGGGATTCCTAGAGAAATCTTGACGGATCAGGGTACCCCATTCATGTTCAGAGTGACCAGAGAATTGTGTAAATTGTACAAAATCTCCCATCTTCGTACCTCTGTTTTTTTTTTTTCTTAATAAAGCTTTATTGAAATAGTGCAAAAGGTAACAGTCAATTTAAGTATCCAACATGTGATAACAATAATTGTTGGCGGAGTCATTATAACATGGCAATAACGACAGTAATTTGGAGAAATTCGTACAAGGTTAAGTATTACATTAGGATAGTATAAATTCAGAATAGGTGCTGGTGGCAATGGGTAAGAGTAGTATATGTATTTAATTAATGGTGCTAGGGATATTTTGTGAGTTTTTCTGAGGTTATCTAAAAGGGTCACGGAACAGTACCAAATAGGACAAAAGTTAAGGGATTTATTTTAAGTTATTGTAATTTTCTGAAGATTTAAAGAGAGTCCATTTATACCATATCTTTTGGAAGAGAAGGGTATTCTCTTTTCTGATTGCTAACGTCTCTTCCATGTCATAGATCGTGTTTATTTTAAAGATCCAGTCTTTGATGGAGGGAATGTGAGGGGGCCTCCAGTGTAACAGTATTAGTGTCTTAGCTGCGTTTAGCAAATGTCTTACTAATGATCTCTTATATTTGCAGTACGAAAGGTTGTTTATGTGTAGAAGACCTAGGGCAGCATCTAATTTTAAGATTGTTTCAGTGATTTTTAACTGTCCATTCTCTTATCTCGGTCCAGAGTTTTTGAATCTCACCGCAAGACCACCAAATGTGTAGAAAGGTGCCAGCCTCTCTATGGCATCTCCAGCAAGTATCTGAAATTGCAGGTGTCCATTTCTTTAGTTTCGCAGGTGTGATATACCACTGGTTGCGTATTTTGAAGAATGTTTCCTGCATTCGGGTACTGAGAGAGCATTTATAAATACACACGCTTTCTCCCATTGAGGCTCTGAAATTGCAATTTGGGGATCTGTCTCCCAAATGGATTTATATCTATCGCTTAGGTTGTGAGATCCATTTGTAAGCTAGCGAGGTGGCACCTTTTGTGGGATTGCGATCAAAGATGATTTTTTCAAATTTGGTGAATGGTCTCGCCATGAGATTTCTATTTTTGTTGTTTTGGACAAAGTCATGTATTTGTATATATGTCCAGAGACTTAAAGAGTGTCCTGTAATTTTTTGTTTGAGTTGGGAGAATGTTAAGATTTTGTTGTTTCTGATGCAATCATATGTCAGCAGAGGTGTATCTCTCTCAGATTTGAGAGTGTTGATTTTGTCAGATCCTGGTGGAAATTCAGGGTTGCCCGTAATCGCTGTTAATGGGCTTGTTATAGAGGAAAGTTGGTAGGTATCTGTAATTTTTTGGAAGATTTTTAGTGTTGTGTTGATTAGAGGGTGGGATTTTATTTTGAGAGGGTAAAATTTAGAGGAGGTCCATGGGAGAAATTTTGTATGTATCTGGGGGTCAATTTCTTCAAGGTTTACCCATTCCTTGTTATCTGTGTGACAATGCCAGTCTATTATTCTGGTGATATGTGTTGCAAAGTAGTATTTCTGGAAGTCTGGGATTCCCAGCCCACCTTTTTCTTTGGGATAAGTAAGTTGTTTCAGTTGTATGCGGGGTCTTTTATGCGCCCAGATAAAGTTTCTTTTAGCTACGTTTAATCTTCTAAAAAACTCCTGTGGAATGTCTATTGGTAGTGCATGGAATAGTTAGAGCAATCTGGGTAATATTGCCATTTTTAGCACTGCGGCTCTGCCGAACCAGGAAAACTGTTTGGTGTTCCATTTTTTGAGGTCTGATTCAATTTCTTTTCGTGTTAATCTTATTCCCAGATATTTTAGTGAGTTTTTTTCCCATCTATATGGGCAATTTTGTTTTGTGAGTGTTTCCAAGTCTTGAGGGAGTGATAAATTAATCGCCTCTGATTTACTATTGTTCATTTTAAAATTTGAAATAACTTTGTAATGATTTAGTATTTGGTTAAGGTTCGGTATGGAGATATGGAGCTGAGAAATGAATAGGAGTAAGTCGTCTACATAAGCTGCTACTTTAAACTTTCTCTGGTTTATGCTGATCCCATGGATGTTCTTATTGTTGTTTATAGTTCTAATTAATGGTTCCAGTGTTATAATAAATAATAATGGGGAAAGGGGGCAACCTTGCCTAGTCCCATTTTTGATTTGAATTATATCTGATAATTGGTTATTTACTTTGACTTTTGCTGTGGGGCTTGTATATAAAGAATGCAGCCAGGACATCATCTTATTGTCTAGACCAATGTGTTCGCATGTCGCAAACATTTTATCCCAGGCTACTCTGTCGAAGGCCTTCTCCGCGTTGGTTGACAGGAGAAGGCCTTCGACGTTCCCCTCCTTTAGTCTGTGTATAATGTTCAATGTTTTAATGGTGTTGTCTTTCGCCTCTCGGCCTGGCATAAAGCCTACTTGTTCAGGGCCGATAATTTTATGCAGGAAGGGTCTTAGTCTGTTCGCTAAGATTTTTGTTTAAATTTTGCGGTCAATATTCAGGAGTGAGATAGGTCTATAATTAGCGCATTTTTTATGGTCTTTATCTGGTTTGGGTATGACGGTAATTTGTGCTGAAAGGAGGTCTTGTGGGATCTTGGTTGTTTTCTTGTTTAGGGAGTTTAAAGCCAGTAGTAATGGCTTGGTCAAAAATGATTCAAAAGTTTTGTAGTATTGGAGGCCTGGGTCTGGGCCCGGGCTTTTACAGGTTTTTACATTTTTGATGGTGTCTGTAATTTCTTTGTAATGTCTTTCTCTAATTCCTCAATTTCCTTTCTAGTTAGTTTGGGGAGTTTACTTTGTTGGATAAACTCTTTAATTAGGGTTGTTCTATTGTCTGTGGTGGGGGGTGATTTGTTTTGAGCAGTAATGTTATATAGTTCGGAGTAATAGTTTTGGAATATTTTCGCTATATGGTTTGAGTTGAAGACTTCAGTGCCTTTCGGGTCATGTATACTATGTATAGTGTTTGCCATTTTGGTGTCATGTAAGGCTCTGGCTAGGTGCTTGCTAGTTTTGTCACCAAATTCATAGTATATGGCTTTTTTAAGAAAAAGGGATCTTTTCGTCCCTTTGTCAAGGAAATTCTGGAGTTCTTTCCTATTATTAATTAGTTCCGCTTCTGTTGCTGCGGAGAGTGATTGTTTATGTAATCTTTCTAGTTGATCTATTTTTGATGGAAGGTTTGTGATGTGGTTTTCTTTCGCTTTTTTCTTCCTACTTCCCCATTTGATAAATTCCCCTCTCACTACGCATTTGTGTGCTTCCCAAGTTAGCATGGGTTGTGTGTCTTGGTTTGTGTTGGTTTGGAAGTAATCGCTTAATTTAATTTTTATTTGTGTTGTTATCTCAAGGTCAGTTAGGAGTGAGGGGTTTAGTCACCAATTGAAGATTTTGGGTAATTGATTTTGTGTTTTTAGGTGAATTGAGATAGGTGCGTGATCTGTGAGAGCAATATTGCATATTCTTGCTTTTTGTAGTGTGGGAATATCTCTCTGCCAAATGAATACAAAGTCAATCCTTGTATATCGTTTGTGAGGAACTGAAAAGAAAGTTAAGTCTTTTTTGGTTGGATTTAACCACTTGACAACTGGGCACTTAAACCCCCTTAACAACCAGACCAATTTTCAGCTTTCAGCGCTCTCACACTTTGAATGACAATTACTCAGTCATGCAACACTGCACCCATATGAAATTTGCGTCCTTTTTTTCACACAAATAGAGCTTTCTTTTGGTGGTATTTAATCATCTCTGGGTTTTTTATTTTTTGCGCTATAATTAAAAAAAGACCGAAAATTTTGTAAAAAAATGAATTTTTCTTCGTCTCTGTTATAAAATTTTGCAAATTAGTAATTTTTCTTCATAAATTTTGGCCAAAATTTATACTGCTACCTATCTTTGGTAAAAAAAAAACTAATTAGTGGATATTATTTGGTCTTTGTGAAAGTTATAGAGTCTACAAGCTATGGTGCCAATCACTGAAAATTGATCACACTTGA
>BLSH010459703.1:2801658-2823516 GCA_018402905.1 Glandirana rugosa | reverse complement strand
GAGGTACAGTCCGTGGGGTTGTTGGAATCGTTTGCACATGAAAGGTTTATTTCGTGTGTAATGAAAAACGGCTTTTTATTATCTACTTGATTTTTCGAAGAGATTACCCACTTATTAGGAACCTCCTCTGAAGTTACAGGGGGATTTGGGAGAAGTCCTATGAAGTAGCCAATTTAGTTCGTGGGGTATGGCATGTGAGTTTTTTGAATTTTGTAGGGACTTTAGTTACAGCAATTATCTGAGTACCTCCAATAATTGGTCAATTGTTGGCGGGGTATCTGTTTACTGCAGATGTCCCCGCGCCCCAGGGGGCGCGCGGGAAGCGCGATTCTGGGAGGACGTCAATAGACGTCCTCCCAGAATTAAGCAACCACCCTGTAGACGTCATTTGTCTATGGGGCGGTTGTTAACTGGTTAATAACCTCCATGAGTCTATTAACGACATTGATTTCAGGGATGTTTTAAGTTTTTTGAGTGTACGGTATGGGGTGCTTGATTTAACCGATGAAGTATCCTGAAGAGGGTTTAGGGGGACATTGAAGTCTCCTCCAAGGATTATTCACCCATTAGAGAAGCTTTTTAGTTCATCTATTATTTTTCGGCAAAAAGTAATGTGTGCTTTATTTGGAAAGTACACGTTTGCTAAGGTTGTTGGGGTGCCTGACATGGAGCCTTTTAAAAAAAGGTATCTGCCTTCTGCGTCAGCCAGTATTTGTTCCATTTGGAACGTCGAGTCTTTGCTTAGTAAGATCGCTACTCCTTTTGTTTTTGCGAGAGGGTTAGTGGCACGAAATGCCTTGGTTATGAAGTTATTTGTCATTTTTGGGATTTTTGCTCCTTTAAAGTGTGTCTCTTGTAGGAAGATTATTTGGGGGTGGATCTTTTTAAGTTCTCTTAATAGTTTGTGTCTTTTTTCGGGTGTTCCGAGACCATTAACGTTGTGTGATACTATCGTAGGGTTTCTCCCTAAATTAGAGTATGCCATGTTCAGAGGGGGGAGGGGGTTAAGAGGGGTGGTAATGAGGTTGGTATAGAAAGGTGTGGATAGGGTTCTCTGTCACTAACTCGGCTGTTGGTTAACAACAGTCAGAGAAGTGTTAGTTGTAGGATGTAAGGTGTAAAAAGGTTTGTAATGTCTCTGAAGAGATTTTTCCTTTGGGGGGGGGTGAGTGGGAGAATTTCCTGGTGAGGGATGGTGAAAGCTAAGCTATTTAGTAGGGGACGGGGGATTGTTGTGTAGTTCGGTTAGATTTTAGAAAGTGTTGTAAATGTTAGGGTCGCCACATAGCCCAATTAGGATTTTGACCAATTGGCCTATGTGAGCTGGGATATAGAAAAATTAGTATTTAATACATCAAGAGAAATGATGGAGTTCTTACTGTATAGCTTGCGAATTTGAGTCACAGTAAGAGAACCAACATTTTTTAGCCTTTGAAATGTTAATACAAGTATAATATAAACATTTAACTTCGAAAAAGTTTGTACATAATAAAAAGAGAAAAATAACAGACTAGACTGGTGCCAGTGTAGGAGCCTCGCCCCTTCCCCCCACCCTTATTGGGGTTCGGGTTATAAATTGTATTATGTTGAATTATTGTTAACTGTAACTCATAAAGAGTTTCTATGTGATAGAATACAGTTCAGTTATAGTGTTTATACCCAAGGTTATGGTTGGTCAGGGCGAGACTTCCCCACCAGCATTGTGTAAGAGATGACAAGCACAATGGAGTAATTTTCCATCCGGTGAAGTCAAGATATAAAGTTTGTGATGTATTAGTCTTTCATGTAATATCACCGCTTCAATTTGTGTTGGGTGCCTAAATTAAGTGAGAAGGTTGTAGTCTCACCTTCCTTAATGCCAAACAAAGATGTCTCGCTGGTAGCTGTGTCCTTAGGGTAGGGCAATAATCTGAGAGAGGGGATATAGAAACATAGTTATACAGACAGATGGATTTTCTTATGAAGAAGTCTTTCCTCTCCTCCCTCCCCTCTTCACTCCATAGTATACGAGGTGTAACCATAACCAAGAAGAGTTTATTAAGTCAGTGTTCCTTGGTTGTTAAATGGTTTATTTCCATGAGTTCATACATAAAGGGGTGGGAAATGAGGGAGTCTCAGTGAAGTCATGAGGTGGTTGGTGGTAGTGGTCTAGTCATGAAGGCATCTAGTGAGAAGAGGTGCATCAGAAATGGCTCAATATCTGTTGTCTCTTGTTCTTTGTGACTTGGATGCAGGTGTACCAACGTTATGGCTTTCGATTGTATTTTTGTTTCTTGCCTCCTTTAGAGTAAGGTGATTTGTGGGGAGAGTTTCCAGGAGTATGTCCTGGTTGTGGCATTTGGGGTGGTAGAAATTCCTGGTACCATTCGGGGAGGTCTAATATTTCGCATTGGATGGCCTCACAGAATGAGGGGATGTCCTCATGTTTGCGGAGGAGGACTTGTTTCCCATCTATAGTGATCTGGACAGCAAACGGGAATTTACATTTATATGGGATTTTTTTCTCTTTTAGAATTTCTAGTAAGGGTTTTATCGCTCTTCTGTTTTTTAGGGTTATGGGTGACAGATCTTGGTATAGTTGAATTGTTGCTCCATTGAAGAGTATTTGGTCGTTTTGTCTGGCTTTCGTTAGGATCTCATCTTTAAGTGGAAAGCTATTGAGGCAGCAGATAATCTCTCTAGGGGGTGCTGAGTCTGGGCCCCTGGGTGTTAGAGCTCTATGAGCTCTTTCAAATTCAATGGTTGAGTCAATGAGTCTTTCAAGAACATTATTGAATATGGAAGTGAGGACTGGTTTTATTTCTTCTGAATTTATTGATTCAGGAACGCCTCTTATCCTGATATTCTTCCTCCTCCCTCTGTTATCCAGGTCCTCCATTTGCCTGTTTAAATTTATGAGGTGTATTGAGTGCGTGGATGTAACTTGTTCCAATCTTTTAATTGCTTTATCCCTTTTCCTGATTTTTCGTTTGTTGCTAATTGTTCGGTCAGGACTAGTATATCTGCTTTGAGATCTGTGATTGCGGATGAGAAGGATTTTTTAATGTCAGCTGCTATTTCCGTCATGTCCCCTATCGTCAGGGGTTGGTCATGATTGGCAATAGCTCTGGATGTTCTGTCTGAAGCTGCCAGAGATTCGTCGTCAAAGTCCTCATCATCAGTGTATTCTTGTGAGGGGTTTTTAGGTCCTGGCATGTTTTTACTTTTCTGAGATTGGTTTTTAAAAATGTCTGCAATATCAGGGCCTGAGGGTCCAGCCAGTGAACGTTGATATGTTGTCTGTGATCCTGGTTGTGGGTTTGTTTTTTGAGGTTTTCCCATCTTATTTATTAGTCCCAGCTGTTTTATGAAGGCTATGTGGCTTCCCAATATCCCAGTTTAGGGGATTGTCATTTTGTTGTTAGTCTTAGATAATATAGTGTAGTAAACTTGAAGCTTTAAGATGCTTAGATATAATCGTATGTAGGGTAAGTTCGTGATAGGGTAATCTTGCAGTTTGTAATAAAATCGCAGCGGGTGATATTGGCCTTATTGAAATGTATCCTGCAGAATCTAAGGAGATAAATCTTAGATTTGTAGGAAGGGGATTATGCTGAATTTAATACTTGGTATATTTTGCAAATCTCTTGGATTTTGAAGTGGTATGCAGGTATCATCAGTCAGAGTTGAATATCCCACTGGGCAAATCTGGAATCTGTCTTTAGTATATTGCTGGTTAAGTGAACCGGGAGACATCGCTGATCCTTTGTGGCTTAAGCTGTGTACTTTAGTCCGTGGTTTTGTGCCCCTTTAGGCCTTATAGTGCATTTGCCAGAGGGGGATCTGATGGGCTTCCCCAACCTCTCCACCTGTGATGATGTGGGGCTAGATGTATTTTTGGAGGGGGTCTATGGAGGGTCCTCCGTTTTTTAGTGGGCTGGAGGTATCTGGCTTGGCTAGTAGGCCGCTGCTGCATCCGGCGTCGGCCGGCTGTTTCCTAGGCGGTGTCAGAGGGTTCGGGGGGGTCTGGTTAGGGCCCGTGGAGGGTGTTATCTCCCCTTTTGTGGGTGGGATGCTGGTGGTGTCCCGTAATTTAGTCCGGAGGCCTTTGCGGCCTAGTCGGAAGGGAGCCTGCGGCCTCGATTACGGCACCCCGGTCTCCTCAGTCCGGTGTTGGATCTTCCCTTTTTTGGGCTAAAAGTGTAGGTGAGGATATGGGTGAGTGGATGGAGTGGATTTCCAGTCTCACCTGATTGTTGTTCGTTCGGATGGCTCTGGCTTCTTCTCAGGCTCGCCAGACGTACCTCTGTTTACCACCCCCAAACTGACGGTCTGATGGAAAGGTTTAACAAGACCCTCAAGAGTATGCTAATAAAGGTGGTAGATAGAGTTGAGCGAACCCGAACTGTAAAGTTCGGATTCGTACCGAACTTTGGGGTGTCCGTGACCTGGACATTTGAAAAAAAGTTTGGGTATTTGATCCCGCCTGTTCAATAGCTGCAGGGCAGCCAATCAACAAGCGTTTCACTGGTTTGCCCTTAGAAGCCATCACAGCCATGCCTACTAATGACATGGCTGTGATTGGCCAGTGCATCATGTGACCCAGCCTCTGTATAAGCTGGAGTCACGTAGTGCTGCATGTCACATGCTCTCAGGCTAGTGTAGGCAGAGGATGCTGCCGGCGCTGTGAGGGACAGATTGCAGATATAATAACATCTCATCCTGCATTACAGAACGATCTGATTCTGGACTAGGTAGAGATTACTACTACTACTGCTTTGAGGGACAGATTGCAGATCTCATCCTGCATTACAGAACGATCTGATTCTGGACTAGGTAGAGTTTACTACTCCTGCTTTTAGGGACAGATTGCAGATCTAATAACTAGAGTTGAGCAAACCCGAACTGTAAAGTTTGGGTCCATACCGAACTTTGGGGTGTCCGTGACCTGGACCCGAACCCGGACATTTGAAAAAAAGTTTGTGTTCTGGGTTCGGGTATTTGATCACGTATTTTGAATAGCTGCAGGGCAGCCAATCAACAAGCGTTTCACTGGTTTGCCCTTAGAAGCCATCACATCCATGCCTACTAATGGCATGGCTTTGATTGGCCAGTGCATCATGTGACACAGCCTCTTTATAAGCTGGAGTCACTTAGTGCTGCATGTCACATGCTCTCTGGGTAGTTTAGGGAGAGGATGCTGCCGGTGCTGTGAGGGACAGATTGCAGATAGATAGGTAGAGATTACTACTACTACTGCTTTTAGGGACAGATTGCAGATCTCATCCTGCATTACAGAACGATCTGACTGTACTAGGTAGAGTCTACTGCTTAGAGGGACAGATTATTGTTTTAAAAGGACAGGTTACCCCTAACCCCGGAGTCCTTGTCACCGACGCAACAAAATGATGTTAAGGAATTTGTCAGTAAAAATAGAGACTTTTTCTCTTCCCTACCTGGACTGACCATTGTGCTGCAACATAACATAATTACAGAACCGGGGTCCGTGTAAATGTAAAACCCTTACCGAATACCTGAGGCTAGACGAGAGGTTGTGTCGAGAGAAATAAAAACCATGTTGGAGTTAGACATGATAGTGGAGTCCCACAGCACCTGGTTGAGCCATATAGTTCTGGTCCCAAAACCCCGATGGCACTATCCGGTTCTGTAACGATTTTAGGAAGCTGAATGAGGTGTCTAAATTTGACGTATACCCAATGCCGCGGGTTGACAAACTTGTGGATAGCTTGGGAGGTGCCGGTACGTAACAACCCTAGACCTAACTAAGGGATACTGGCAGATCCCCCTAACTGAGTCCGCAAATGAAAAAACTGCCTTCTCTACCCCCCAGGGGTCTTTCCAATACAAACGACTGCCGTTTGGTCTGTATGGGGCCCCTGCATCCTTTCAGAGGATGATGGACAAGTCACATGACATATATATATATATATATATATATATATATACACACACTAATACACTGCCTGCACTGACTGTATATATATTCTACACTGCCTGCACAGTAATATATACTACACTAATATATATTCTACACTGCCTGAACTCTGTATACATACTACATTGACTACATGCTCTGTCCACTAACTAAAGTGCCTAATCTCTCTCTAGTAATCCATGTTATCACACTACATATGGCTGGTATGTAAGCAGCCTTATAGTGTGGGGCGGGCACCCTGCCTTTGGCCAATCATGGCTCTTGCAGCAGAGCGAGCTGTGATTGGCCAAAGCATGCAGGTCAGGTGCATGCTTTGGCCAATCAAAAGCCATCAATGCACTGCGATCTTGGTGCTCCAATTTGCCGTGAACGCCCCATAATGTTCGGAATTAGGCAAACCGGCGAACATTGTGCCCATCCCTAGTGTCCATCATTGGTGTTAGTGGGAGGAATAGGACCGACCCATCATTAGTGTTTCTGGGAGGAATAGGGCCCCATCATTGGGGTCATTGGGAGGAATAGTGTCCATCGTTGGTGTTAGTGGGAGCAATAGGGGCCCCATCATTCCTGTCAGTGGAAGAAACAGTGCCCCATCGTTCATGTCAGTGGAAGGAATAGTGTGATGTTTGTGATTGATTCACTCGTGTGTAACTGATGTCAGTGCCTCATAGTTGGTGTCAGTGAGAGGAATTATGCCCCATTGTTAATGTCAGTGGGAGGAATAGTGCCCCAAGGGCTGGATAAAGGCAAGCAAAGGGCCGCACCTGGTCCCTAGGCTGCAATTTGGAGATCACTGCTATAGAGAGAAAGTTACCAACATGGAAAATTTGAATGACCTATGTAGGTTAATTTAAAAAAAAAGCCACACTAAATTTTGCAAAAGTTTTGGTAGAGCCCATATTATATAATGTATTGTAACTTTATATAAGGCGAGGTGATCGATGGATTTTAAGTTTCGCCTCGCATGCTTTCATTTTCAGTGGACTAAGGTGGAATCCAGGCCGGGTTTTACCAGCCACCTTGGCAGGGTTGGTTCTGGACCAGATTTTGTGGTCCACTGGAGTCCACCATCCGGTCTTTTAATTAATCAAGAGTAGAGCAGAGTTTTGCTCTGGTCTGGGACTCAGGAGCCATCAGCCTGATAGAGCTGACATATGGAAGTTTGCTTATGGACTGAAACAAAAAGGTTTGCACTGTCTGTTTTGTGGGTGTCTGGGAGAAGCCCTGCACTGCTCAGTTAGGAAAAACTGAAATGTTTAATTAGTGCCTGGATGGCGAGGATTTATTTTCTGTTTTGTTTATTTGATTTCTACATGCAACCTTTTTAATAAACCTGGCTACAAGCCAGATTTTAAGCAAACCTGCCGTTTGGACTGCCTTTTTTCCAGGGAAGGTGATCCCCATTGAGCTAACCCCCCACAATATGTAATATACACTCAACCTTTACGCATGTTAGGCCTGTTGCACACCACTGTGTTTTGTCAATGTAGTTTCAGACATTTTTACTAGAATTTGCTGGCTGTTGATAGGCATAAGTACAAAATAATTTTGTAGCACATAGCTTCTGCTGTTTTGGTAAATCAAGTCCAAGGAATTTGGAAACGGGGCTGTTTTAGACAATGCACAAACAGTCACTATTTTCTTTACACTTTTGTACGTCATTACATACGTCATATGACGTCCTTGACTTTGAGTGGCGATATCTGAATAGTACCTTCAGCTAAAGGCACCATTCAGATATCATTGTTTAGTGCCGGCGATTCTCTGCAAGATAAAAGTGGTCTCAGCAGCGGATTCGCCGCAAGATCATTTTTATTGGTGGCGGGAGAGGTGCCCCCTCCCTCCCACCACTTTCCCGTCATTGGGTCCGCCCCCCCCCCCTGCACAGGAAGCCGAGTGAGCGGAAGATGCCGCCCACTCAGCTCCATAACATTGCAGGCGGAAGCGACGTCACAAGTCACTTCTGCCCAATGCTCTTAAAGGGCCCTTTTTTTTTTTTTTGCAATTAACTGTAAATATGAGATCTGAGTTTTTTTTGACCCCAGATCTCATATTTAAGTGTTCCTGGCATGCTTTTTTCTATTACATGGAATGTTTACATTTCTTGTAATAGGAATAAAAGTGATCAAAATTTTTTTTTTCTAAAAGAACGGTGTAAAATTAAATAGAATAAAAAGTAAAATAAATAAGAAAAGAAAAAATGTAAAGCTCGCTCGCAGAAGCAAACGCATACGTAAGTCCCACCCTCATATGAAAACTGTGTTCAAACCACACGTGAGGTATCACCACGATCGTTAGAGTGAGAGCAATAATTTTAGCACTAGATCTACTCCGTAACTCAAAACTGGTGAACTGTAAAAAATTTTAAACGTCACCAATAGAGATTTTTCGCTTGCAAAGTTTTTTGCCATTCTGCGAGCGGGCGCAATTTCAAAGCATGATATATTGGGTATAAATTTATTCGGCCTACCATTATCTTTCACAGTATGGAAAAACATTTGGCTAACTTTACTGTTGTCTTATTTTTCCACTCAAAAAAGTGAATTTTTTCCAAAAAAATCACGCTGGTAAGACCGCTGCGCAAATACGGTGCGACATAAAGTTTTGCAACGACCACCATTTTATTCTCTAGGTTGTTAGAAAAAAATATTTATAATGTTTGGGGGGGTTTAAGTAATTTTATATAAAAAAAAAATGGTTTTAACTTGTAAACCAAGTCCAGAAAATAGGCTCGGTATTGAAGTGGTTAGAGATGTTGGCAAAAGATGGTTTGATATGATATGGCAAATTATATTTTTGTCCTGTATTTGTTTTGTAATTTTTCTTGGTACATTTTATTGGAATGTAAGTCCTTCCCTAACTTCAGCAAATATGGTGTCAATATGGTGTCAACATAATCGCCCTGAAATACGACCTCTGCGGTAGTTACAATATGGCCTTCCTTGAGATTTTTTTTCTGCTTTGCTAAAGTTCAAAGAAAAAAATTGGGACAATTTGGGAAAAATTTGGGGAAGGACAAATTAAGGTCGATTTGGGGGTTTCATCATGGCTCAATGGTCTTTTAAGATGCTTTTAAGGGTTTAGGAAGGTTCCTTTCAACTTTTTTCATTTTGATGAACTTTTTTCTACTATTTTTATTTATTTATTTTTCAAGATTGTTTTTATTAATTTTAAAAAGTTTAAGTACAAAACAGCCAATCGTGCATACCCTGGCTCGAAGCATACTCAAAAATATAAAGATGAAACCAACAAAACAGGGTGGTCCAGGTGATAACATCACCATATGGAAGATGACATAAGTGTATTTGAGACCACCAATTAGAATTAGATACAGGGATGCGGTTGCGAAAGCATTGGGTTTTTGTTCAATGTAGAAAGAAAGCAGGAAAGGCACAATCAAAGCTAATTACATCCAAAAATGTCATAAATAAAACAGAAGAGGGCTACAATAGCCTGTTATTTTATTTTAACTTATGGGTACTGTCTTCTTCAAGACAATTACTACTTTGTAGGTGCGCATCAAGTCACACCTACAAAGAAATACACTATATTACCACAAGTAGACGCCTGCCTTTACACGCACATAAACTTTAATAGCATCCCAGTCTCGCTTGTAGGGTTCAATGTTGAGTTGGCCCACCCTTAGCAGCTATAACAACTTCAACTCTTCTGAGAAGGCTGTCCACAAGGTTTAGAAGTGTGTCTATGGGAATGTTTGACTATACTTCTAGAAGCGCATTTGTGAGGTCAGGCACTGATGTTGGGTGAGAAGGCCTGGCTCACAGTCTCTGCTCAAATTCATCCCAAAGGTGTTCTGTTGGGTTGAGTTCAGGACTCTGTGCAGGCCAGTCAAGTTTCTCCACCCCAAACTCACCCGTCCATGTCTATGGACCGTGCTTTGTGCTCTGGTGTGCAGTCATGTTGGAACAGGAACACTGTTCCCACAAATTTAGGTGCATGAAATTATTCAAAATGTCTTGGTATGCTGACTCCTTAAGTGTTCCCTTCACTAGAACTAAGGTGCCAAGCCCAACCCCTGAAAAACAACCCCACGCCATAATCCCCCCTCCACCAAATAAATTGGATCAGCGCACAAGGCAAGGACCATAAAGACATGGATAAGTGAGTTTAGGGTGGAGGAACTTGAGTGGCCTGCACAGAGTCCCGACCTCAACCCTATAGAACCCCTTTGAGAGGAATTGGAGCGGAGACTGCAAGCCAGGCCTTCTTGTCCAAAATCAGTGCCTGGCCTCACAAATGTGCTACTGGAAGAATAGTCAAAATTCCCATAGACACTCTCCTAAACCTTGTGGACAGCCTTCCAAGAAGAGTTGAAGCCGTTATAGCTGCAAAGGGTGGGCCAACTCAATATTGAACCCTACGGACTAAGAATGTAATGCCATTAACCACTTCAGCCCCAAAAGGATTTACCCCCTTTCCTGACCAGAGCACTTTTGCGATTCGGAGCTGCGTCGATTTAACTGACAATTGCGCAGTCATGCGACGCTGTACCCAAACAAATTGATGTCCTTTTTTATTTGATCACCTCTGCGTTTTTATTTCTTGCGCTATAAACATAACAAAGCGCGACAATTTTGAAAAAAAAAAATATGTATTACTTTTTGCTATAATGCATATCCAAAAAATATATATAAAAAATGTATTCATCAGTTTAGGCCGATATGTATTCTTCCTCATATTTTGAGTCTGCCCAAAACGCTCACTGGCTTCCCGGCTACACAGTGAGTGCGCGCTCGGCCACAACACACGCTCCTGCGCCCGCCATCAGATGACAGCGGTTTGCGCAGGTGAGCCATACTGCCGCTATCACATGGCGGCGGGCGGTCGCAAATCAGTTAAAGTTCACATGCTTGTAAAGGTAGACGTCCCAATTCTTTTGATAACATAGTGTATATTGGCAGCTGTCAGTGACCGGAATTTGTTTATCAAGAAAGCCATGTGATAACAATATCATTGCTGACATGGTGATCACATGACTTTTGAAAACCAAAGTTATTTCTTTTTTCTTTCTATCAAACAAATCTGGGTTTAATGGCAAAATTTGAAACAAAATGAACAATTTCACAATAAAATTAATCTTTGTGAAATCACCCCATTCATCGCTTGTGCTCAGGAGTTGCTGTATGTACTTTGAAGATTTCTGGTTTATTTATGTTATATAATTTTGCCCTTTTCTTTTTTTATTACATAAAATATAATCTTGTATTGCATTAACGATTCCCGCAAATTCACCATGCATTGACTAAAGATTTACCATTTTCCCGTAGTTATTAAAAACGGCATATATATCTCATAGCAATGAAGACAATATGTACTGGACAATGTACTGATGTTTAAGGTAATTAGGAAAAAATGTTCTATGGATTTTAGAAACAGATTATAGTTTACATTTTCCTGTTAATTGGGTGATTAAACAATTGTAGCGTTCCATGGCCGGGCAATTTATTTTACAGAACCAGTCCCCATTCCAGGCTGTAGATATTAACCACTTGAATACTAGACACTTTTATCCCTTTCCTGTCCTGGCCAATATTCAACTTTCCATGCTGCCACAATTTTAATTGCGTGGTCATACAACACTGTGCCCATATGACATTTTTATAATTTTTTTCACACAAATACAGTGCCTTGAAAAAGTATTCATACTCGTAGAAATTTTCCACATTTTGTCATGATACATCCAAAAACGTAAATGGATTTTATTGGGATTTTATGTGATAGACCAAAACAAAGTGGCACATACAGTTGTGCTCATAAGTTTACATACCCTTTCAGAATTTATGAATTCTTGGCCATTTTTCAGAGAATATGAATAAGAACACAAAAACATTTCTTCACTCATGGTTAGTGTTTTGCTGAAGCCATTTATTATCAATCAATTGTGTTTACTCTTTTTAAATCATAATGACAAAAAAACTATGCAAATGACCCTGATCAAAAGTTTACATACCCTGGTGATTTTTGCCTGATAACATGCACACAAGTTGACACAAAGGGGTTTGAATGGCTGTTAAAGGTGACCATCCTCACCTGTGATCTGTTTGCTTGTAATTAGTGTGTGTGTATAAAAGGGCAATGAGTTTCTGGACTCCTGACAGACCCTTGCACCTTTCATCCAGTGCTGCACTGATGTTTCTGGATTCTGAGTCATGGGGAAAACAAAAGAATTGTCAAAGGATCTGTGGTAAAAGATAATTGAACTGTATAAAACAGGAAGGGAATATAAAAAGATATCCAAGGAATTGAGAATGGCAATCAGCAGTGTTCAATAATCAAGAAGTGGAAAACGTTGAAGCCAAACCACGGTCAGGTAGACCAACTAAGATTTCAGCCACAACTGCCAGGAAAATTGTTTGGGATGCAAAGAAAAACCCACAAATAACGTCAGGTGAAATACAGGACTCTCTAAAAACATGTGGTGTGGCTGTTTCAAGATGCACAATAAGGAAGCACTTGAAGAAAGAATGACTGCATGGTTGAGTCGCCAGAAGAAAGCCATTACTACACAAATGCTTCAAAGTATCCCGCTTACAATACGCCAAACAGCACAGAGACAAGCCTCAAACCTTCTGGCACAGAGTCATTTGGAGTGATGAGACCAAAATTGAGCTTTTTGGCCACAACCATAAATGCTACATTTGGAGAGGAGACAACAAGGCCTGTGAAACATGGAGGTGGATCGCTGATGTTCTGGGGATGTGTGAGCTATAAAGGCACAGGAGATTTGGACCAAATTGATGGCAAGATGAATGCACAATGTTCTCAAAAAATACTGGAGGAACATTTGCATTCATCAGCCAGGAAGCTGCTCATGGGGACGTACTTGGGCAATCCAACATGACAATGATCCAAAACACAAGGCCAAGTCGACCTGTTATTGGCTACAGCAGAATAAAGTGACCATCTCAGTCTCCTGACCTCAATATCATATCATAAGTGGAGTATGTAAACTTTTGATCAGGAACATTTGGGTAGTTTCTGTTGTCATGTTCTCCCCAAAAACATCTTGTCCCTATGTTGATGGGGAGAAGGGTCTCTTCCCCACAACCCTGGCCGGTGGTTGTGGGGGTTTGTGGACGGGGGGCTTATCAGAATCTGGAAGCTTCCTTTAATCAGGGGGCCCCCAGATCCCGACCCCCCCCCCCCAATGTGAATGAGGTACATTGTACCCCTACTCATTCACCAAAAAAGGAGTTTAGTGTTACAAAAAAACAGTAGACAGTTTTGACAAGTCCTTTATTTAAAATATCTTCTTCTTTCTTCCTCTGATCTTCCTCCATCTTCTTCCTTGCTGCTTCTTTTGGTCTTCCTCCGCTTCTTCCTTCCTCTAGTCGTCGTCGTCTTCTTCTTTTCCTGCCACCCTGTGCCGTCCAGAAGTGAGTCCCAGAATGGGCGGTCTTCAGTTTGACAGTTATTTTATAGACCAGTGACATAAGCGAATGACCCCGTCCCCTCTGGCATCACATGAGTCGCCTCTGGTCTGCAGTGGAGGAAGAAGAAGAAGAAGACGAGAGGAAGGAAGAAGCGGAGGAAGACCAAAAGAAGAAGGAAAAGATCAGAAGAAGCAGGGAAAGAGAAGATGGAGGAAGACCGGAGGAAGAAAGAAGAAGCGTTGGAAGAAGAAGACATTTTTAATAAAGGCCTTGTCAAAAACTGCCTCTGTTTTTTGTAACATTACACTCCTTTTTTGATGAATGGGTAGGGGTACAATGTACCCCATACCCATTCACATGGGGGGCGGGATCTAGGGACCTCCTTGTTAAAGGGAGCTTCCAGATTCCGATCAGCCCCCCGCCCGCAGACCCCGACAATCACTGGCCAGAGTTGTCGGGAAGAGGCCCCTGTCCCCCATCAAAATGGGGACAAGGTGCTTTGGGGAGACCCCAAAGCACCCTCCCCATGCTTGAGGGAATGTGGCCTGGTATGGTTCAGGAGGGGGGGGGGCGCTCGCTGGTCCCGCCCCCATCCTGACCTACCAGGTTGCATGCTCAGATAAGGGTCTGGTATGGATTTTGGGGGGCCCCCACAACATTTTTTTTTAATTTTGACGTGGGGTACCCCTTAAAATCCATACCAGACCAGAAGGGCCTGGTTTGGATTTTTGGGGGGACCCCCACGCAATTTCTTTTTCATTTTTTTTTCACTTCAATACACTGTGTTATACTGTATATACTACACTAACTGCACCATATAGTCTGAACTGTATTATATATACTACGGGGACTGCACTCTATAAAGTTGTAATGACATGCCCCTGTTAAACAGGTGCAAGAAAATAGGGCCTTGGTTGTTAGTGGTGGCAGAAAACTGTAACCCCTCACAATTACTCTTGTTGGGCGCAGGAACAGGACCCGCTGTTGTAAATTATTTTATAAAATTGTAATGACATGCCGCAGGCAAACGTGCAGAAAAACTGGGCCTTGGGTGTTGGTTGTGGCAGGACACTGTAACTCCTCACAGTTACTCTTGTTGGGCACAAGAACAGGCTCTGCTGTTGTAAATTATTTTAAAAAATTGTCATGACATGCCCCAGGCAAACAGGTGCAGAAAAATCAGGCCTTGGGTGTTGGTGTGGTGGTGCCCTAAACCTAAAATATTGTTGGAAGCTAGTATCATCAGGATTCAGGAGGAATAGGATAGGCAGCATAGACACTCTTCAAGGGATCCCAGATCCCTAGCAAATTCAATCAGTTGGATCAGCATCAGGGGTTTGATAGCTGCTGATACCGGACTGATTCATTTTTATAAATGTGAGCCTATCAACAGAGTCTGCGGACAGGCACACTCTTTGATACGTTACGAACCCTCCAGCAGCACTGAATAATCGTTCAGAAAGCACACACAGCTCGATTTCATATTGAGCAATTTCTGGCCAGTGGTCCATCCTCAAGACCCAGTAACTTAGTAGATGCTCTGTTGGAAAGGTCTCCAAGTCTGCTCTTGCCCCTGGATATTCCTGCACCATATAATGCAGACACTGACGATGGTTGCTTGAACAGCCCTGGGCGCTGAGGACTGAAGAATTGTTTTAAGGAATCGGTCAGCCGGCCACCTTCTCCACCGCTCTTACTCTGACCGAAGGAAGCCTCAGAAACACTTTGTCCAGCACCAGGAAATGGTAACCTCCCAGGGTCTGGAAAGGCGTTGCACAAACTATTCTTCAAGGTATCCTGAAGATGTTTCATCCTCTGCTCCCTCTGCGAAGGCAGGATGAGCTCTGCAACTTTACCCTTGTAACGTGAATCAAGAAGGGTTGCCAGCCAGTAATGATCTCTCTCCTTGATACCATGAACCCTCGGGTCTTTTCACAGGCTTGGCAGAATCAAGCAGGCCATGCAGCACAAGTTTGAGGAGGCATGAGAGTCCTCTGGGTCACTGAGGATGACGTTTTCAGGAACTACCTCCTCCCAGCCATGTACAACTCCTTGGGTTTCTGGGAACTCAAAACCATCCCTTGAAGACTGCTGTGTGTTATCCTCTACATCCATGCTGACACAATCCTCCTCCTCCTCTTCTTCTTCCTGTGTGTTTGGCGGCCCTGCAGGAATGCTATCTGCATAAAGGGGCCCTTGAGAGGAAAGGAAGTCCTCCTCTTCCTCCTGCTATTCTGCCTCAAGTGTCCTGTCCATGATTCCATGAAGCGTGTGCGCAAGCAGGAAGACTACAGGAACAGTGTCACTGATGCATGTGTTTTCGCTGCTCACCATCCTTGTGGCCTCCTCAATTGGTGACAGGACAGGGCATGCATCCTTGATCAATATCCACTGGCGTGGCAAAAATAAGCCTGTCCTGGTGCCATACTCACACAGGTACTCATTGATGGCCCTCTGCTGTGCGTACAGCCACTGCAGCATTGCCAATGTTGATTTCTGCTGGGCATATCACAAATGAGGCAGTTGGTGGGCAGGTTGAATTCACTATAAATGTCAGTCAGCTGAGCACTGGCATTGTATGACTGCTGGAAATGACCACAGACTTTTCTGGCCTGCCTCATTATCTCACGTGTAGTTGAGTCATACCACCACCAGGCTGGACCTCTACATGTTACGCTACCTCATGTATTGGTACGACTCAACTACATGTGAGATAATGCTAATATTGGTTGTGTTTATGGACTTCATGCTGGATTCCATGCTGTTTTAATTTTCATAAAATGTCAGTGCAGTTTAAGGAGAGGCCTTCTCTGTGTTTTTATCTATGCTATTGCTGGACGTATTGCACTAGTGGAGTTGTTTATTATCTTTACATGTAATCAGCGAGCCATTGGATTCCCAGGTGCTCTGTTTTAGAGGGGAAAGGACCTGGCTCTCATTACATAATTACTCTGTCATACAATGTGTTCCCAATGGGGTCAATAACTGAGGTGAGCCTTCATTTCACCTGGTGGAGTGTTCTTAGTATATGTCACTGGAGTTCATATATCCACAGTAAAGGAGAGGGTGAGTCGATTGGTCTGCATGATATTTTGCTTACACATGTGTGATTTGGCCTGGTGTGGCCAAAACTTGAGGTGAGCCTCCATTGCACCTGGTGGAGGGAGCACATTCATTTACTCTATGGAAGTGGGAACTGTCCATGCTTAACATCTGAGAAGATTTGCCTCCTTTTTTACTTCTGATTCTTCACTTTGTGAACCCTATATTCACTGGGACTGTTTGAGATTAGCACATTAGCGCAGACACTTTTTAGCTACTTTTGCATTTTTAGCATTGTGTACTTTATGAATTTATTGTATTTTCTTATTCACTGTTGTTCTATTTGTTTATTTTTAGCAGCACTGTCACAATTTTTTACTTATACCATTTATTTGTGTGAAACACGGTCAGTGGTAGCAACTGCTTGAGTTAGTTACACCCACATTTATTCATCTGGCAGCGCATTACCATCACCTTTGATTCAAATAATTCTGGTGACTCCTCCGTGCATGATGGTGGAGCTACGGAAGGAGTAACTGTGGACAAGGATCTGGTGGAATAGGCCACTTTGGCAGCTGCGTTGGAAGACAAACTAGTATGAGCCTGGGTGACAGAGGATGAGGAGGATGAGGACAGATTAGTTATACACTCTACCAACTGTTCTGCATGTTGTGGCTCAATAACACGGCCAACAGCAGAAAAAAAGGACAAGCGTTACCCGCCTGCAGAGGATGCACCATTATCCGCCACCACCACTTCTCACTGAAGACACAGAGGCTGCTGGCCCCCCCTTTAGTAGCCTGGGAGTGTCTGCATCTCCTTGGTGGCCTTCTGAACATGATGGGGATTATTTTGAACATTGCACTACACTGTATTATATACTGTACACCGTCAAATGCACTGTATATATAGTCTACACTGAAAGCAGCATATATACATATTGTGGGAGATTAGCTCGTGGGGATCATTTTTCAGTGGAAAATATTCAGCATGGAGGTCAGTTTCTTTAAAATCTGGTGGCTTGCCAGGTTTATTATCACAGGTTTGCAAGATCAAAGCACATAAAACAGAAAACAAAACCTCACCATCCAGCGCTAAACTAAACAATCAGGTTCCTCTCTATACTGTGGGGCTGTCGGGGCTGTCCCCGACACCCACAAAACATAAGCACAGTGAAAACCTTGATCTTTGAGTCCAAATTAGCAGACAGAGCTCAGTCAGCTTTCTCCCTCTGAGATCCAGGATGGAGCTCTCCTCTCTAATCTCTTCCTGGTTATTAAATGCAAGTGAAGAGGGGTTTCAGTGGACCAGAAAGTCCGGGCCGGAACCAGCTCTACCACGGTGGCTAGCAAAACCCAGGTCGGACTATCAGTAGTCACCTCAAAGTGATCTCATGCAAGGCGACAAGTATCGCCCGTCCATTACAGCGCCTCGAATAACGTCACATATCCCCCCCTCTGCTCAAGCCCCTGGGGCTGGGCAACTGTCCCGACCATGCAGTGGTCATCGGCGTTATTTTGGAGCCTTCCGGCCTGGCGTTCCACTGAGAATTTAAACGGCTGTAGAGCCAGGAACCACCTCGTCACCCTGCTATTTTTCTCCCGGTTGTCACACATCCACTTAAGGGGGCATGGTCGGTGACTAGCCTGAACGACCTTACCAGCAGATAGTATTTTAGGGCCTCTAAGGCCCACTTGACAGACAGGCACTCCAAAATGGCATAATTACTTTCGTGCCTATTAAGCTTCCTGCAAGTAGACAACCGGGTGCTCCTCACCATCTCTGATCTGGGACAGAACAGCACCTAGTTCTACCTCAGAGGCGTCAGTTTGAACAACAAACTCCTTTGTGAAGTCTGGGGTCATGAGCATCGGCTGTACACACAGGGCTTGCTTCAACATCTGGAATGCCTTCTCGGCTTCGGGATTCCATTTAACCATCCCCGACCCTCTACCCTTCATCAGATCGGTCAGAGGGACGGCAATGGTGGCAAAGTCGGTGATGAAGCGCCGATAATACCCTGTAATCCCCAGGAAAGCATGCACCTGTTTTTTGTCAACCTGTTGGGGCCACGTTTGAATTGCCTCAATCTTATTGGTCTGGGGCTTGATCAGACCCCGACCAATAACATACCCATAAGGTATTTAGCCTCCTCCAGACTTATGGCACACTTTTTTGGGATGGCTGTTAAACCTGCTACCCGCAGCGAATCTACCACTGCCTGCACCCGGGGCAGATGTGATTCCTAATCTGGGCTGTGGATGACCACATCATCCACATCATCCAGATAGGTCAGTGCATAGGTCTGATGCGGCCTAAACGTTTTGTCCATCATCCTCTGAAAGGTTGCAGGGGCCCCATGCAGACCAAACGGCATTCGATTGTATTGGAAGGACCTCTTGGGATAGAAAAGGCCTTTTTTTCCTTTGCCTACTCCGTTAGGGGGATCTGCCAGTATCCCTTAGTTAGGTCTAGGGTTGCTATGTACCTGTCCACAAGTTTGTCAACCCGTGGCATCGGGTATGCGTCAAACTTAGATACGTTATTCATTTTCCTGAAATCGTTACAGAACCGGATAGTGCCGTCGGGCTTTGGGACCAGCACTATAGGGCTCGACCAGGCACTGTAGGATTCCTCTATCACGTCTAACTCCAAGGTGGTTTTTATTTCTCTCACCACCGCTTCTCGTCTAGCCTCAGGTATTCGGTAGGGTTTTACATTTACACGAACCCCTGGTTCCGTGATTATGGCAATTTGTAGTACAGGGGTCAGTCCGGGTAGGGAAGAGAAAAAGTCTCTTTCTCTTCCGTTCACTGACAGACGCAGCCTTCTTATGACACATGGGGTTATGCTCATCCTACTAGGAGTAGCCTAGGCAAAACAAACAAAAGTGTAGGTTGGCCCCTCCCAGGGGGCCGTCCTCACCTTAGCATATAATCCCCCTGCTCTGTACAGCACATCAGTTTTTATTTGCCTTGTGCAAGGAGTAGACCTGGTTCCCTATGGGATCTGCGGTCTCCTGAAGATCCATCTAAGGAAGACTGCTATCAAGAAGCTGGCTGGTGGTATAGAGGATATCTCTAATCCTAATCTTTCCCCAGTCCGGCCAACACTATGCGAACCCCCTTAGGGGGGCCCACCGCATAGCGCCCGTTCCGTGCGGGCGGCCAGTGGCTAAAACCCACTAGAGCCCAGTGACTGGTTTGCCTGTCCAGTGGCCTGGCCAGCAGCATGCCTTCCTGCGGGGAGGTAGGTCTGCTCTGGGTGGCTACCCGCTGCGACCCGTCGGATTGGTGAGTGAACCCCTCTTCAGCCCTAGAGGCATGGAGAGTGGGCACCTGGGCAGCTCTGTGGTGGTCAGCCGGTGGGGGTCTGTTAGAGGCCTTCCCCCCACTCCCCCTCCCCCTCAATCCCCCGCAGGCACCTTTGCACTAACCGTTCGAATCTGCACCGACCGTCTGGAGCAATGTGTTAGGTGGGTCGTCGCCATTGGATTTTGGAGCACCGCTCGTTCATGGCCGACCGCACGTGTGTAATGGCAGCGTCCACTGTTTGAGAACCATGTGGTTTCCAGCCTGCTCTCTGGCGGCCTCCAGTGGTCGATTGGGAGAACTGCAGTCCTTGTGTAGGAAGTCCTTAAAAACGGGTGTGGGCTTCCGGTTTTTGCTTGGACAGCATGGCTGACACACAGTAACAAGCAACTGGCGTGCAGCAGTTCGTGGGCATTACTCTTCGGTTGGAGTGCTGAGGCATCAAACAGCAAGTATAGCTGGCGCTTCCTGGGTGCTGGTAGCGGTGGGTGTAATCCGCCTGGGTCTCCCTGGCTGATTTGTGGGGTAGAGGTGGTGGTTACACAGCGGGGGTGCCGGGCTGAGATGTCAGAGGCCGGCAATTCTATGGCAGGGGTACCTGCAGGTCTACAGTCCACCCCAGGAGCATTTGTGTCCTTGGAACAGCTGAGGGCGGGGTTTGGGGAGTTCCTTCCCCGGGCAGGGGTGCCCATTCCGAGGGGCCCCCAGAAGCGCCCACCCCCCGTTTCCTCAGGGGAGGATTCAGATCTAGAAAGCGCTTCAGTGGTCACACCTGTGGATCTTTCAGAGGGTGAGCCGCCCTCAGAGGGCGAAGAGGATCAGGAGGCTCCTAGTTCGCGGGATAAAGCGATAGTGGAAGCACTGATCACTGATATTTGCGACTCTATGCGACTGGACCAAACAGGGGAGTCGCATGAGTCCGCATATGTTTGTGGACCGCTTAGACCCCCTAGGTCCCCTAGGGCTTACCCTTATGATCAGGTGTTTGAACAGGCAGTGTTCAAGGAATGGCGTAATCCACCAAGTTCCTTGGCTTTACCAAAAAGCTTTGCTGTTCGCTACCCCTTTGAGGAAAGCTTTAGTAAAAGATGGGCTTCCCCGGTGGTGGACCCTGCCATGGCTCGTGTGAATAAGGCAACCACCATCCCCTTGGAGGGGTCGCCATCCTTTAAAGAGGCGGCCGCTCGCCGCACAGAGACAGTGTCTAAAGCACTATTCTTGTTGGCTGGGTCAGCCATGCGACCAGCGCTAGCAACTGCTATGGTGGCACAGTCTCTTCGTGAGCACGCTGCCGCGCTGCGCACTAGTTTTTCTGGTGAATGTGCACAGGCTGAGGTACAGCGAGTGCAACATTTGGAAGAGGGTCTCCTCTACATATGCCATGCTGCTTTGGATCTTCTCCCCATATTGTCAAAAATGTCTGTTTGTTCAATTGTTATCAGGCGTGTGCTGTGGCTCCGCTCTTGGTCGGGCAACCAGGCTTCAAAGAAAGCTCTGGCAGACCTGCCCATTCAGTGGCCCCCACTCGCCTCACGGGTGGGGGGTCGGTTTCTGGGGGTTGCAAGCAGCTCTCTGCCCCCAGAAAAGTCCTTCCCCTCAAACTTCAGGCTCCCGCAGGAGCGTCGGGGGGGGGGCGCTTCTACGCGCCGGTCAGGCTCTCAGCAGCAGTCAGAAGTCTTCATTAACGCTGGCTTGCCGGCTGGAGTACCTAGGTCTGTTTACGGACACGGTACAGACAGGGGTGTTCCTAACACCGAGCAAGCGTCTAACGCTTCAGGCTGGGCGAACCCTGTGATCGCGCCAGTGGTTCTCCTTACGGTTCTGTATACGGGTGTTGGGGCTCAGGGTGTCGACTTGCGACAGGTCCCTATCTCCTCTAAACAGGGTGGCGCTGTTGTAACGGAGAGTGTCCTCGGCTCACAAGACCCGCATTCCATAGTAAAGCGTTCAGCTGTGGGACTCGGGGTTGTGGGCATATGTCTTGGCATTCCTCTTGGTGACCGCGCTAGTGTCCCAAGCGGGTCGGACTTCGCAATCTGCGAACGAGCCACAATCCTTGTGGGGACAGACATGGCACAGGCATTTGTCTGGATCCATGAGGTCGGCCGTTCGGTCGCAATTACTTCTGAAGACTGACGACGACTCTCGGACTGGCCGCGCATCTTCGCGGGGGGGG
>BLSH010459703.1:2782369-2801648 GCA_018402905.1 Glandirana rugosa | reverse complement strand
GCCACAATCCTTGTGGGGACAGACATGGAACAGGCCTTTGTCTGGATCCATGAGGTCGGCCGTTTGGTCGCAATTACTACTGAAGACTGACGACTCGTGGACTGACCGCGGATCTTCGCGGGGGACTGCGAGGACTCCCTCGGAGTTCAAACTCCCCCTTCCTGAAAAGACCCCCGTCTCTCGACGAACGTTGGGGGTCTTTTGCCGGGGGATGGGCACTCCGCCCACCCCCGTTGGATAGTACGCGTCCGTCTGAACAGGAGACGAAAAAGCCTGAATGCGACGGTCCCGGAGAACGACACCGGGCACTTGCGTAGGCAGGGTCCTGTCTCTTCTGGTCAGAAGAAGTTTTTTCAACGGGCAAGGCCGGGAAGGCGTTCACGGGCCACAGCAAGAGGCCCTGGCAGCGTAAGTCCGAAAAAGCAGAGGACAAGTCTGCCTGCGCATGATAGGTTGCCCCCACCCGCCTCACGGGTAGGGGGCCGTTTTCTGGGGGTTGCAAGCAGCTCTCTGCCCCCAGAAAAGTCCTTCCCCCTCAAACTTGAGGCTCCCTCAGGAGCGTCAGGGGGCGCTTCTAGGCGCCAGTCAGGTGCTCAGCAGTCAGAAGTCATCATTAACGCTGGTTTGCCGGCTGGAGTACCTAGGTCTGTTTCCGGACAAGGTACAGACAGGGGTGTTCCTAACACCGAGCAAGCGTCTAACGCTTCAGGCTGGGCGAACCCTGTGATTGCGCCAGTGGTTCTCCTTACGGTTCTGTATACAGGTGTTGGGGCTCAGGGTGTCGACTTGCGAAGCGATACCTTACGCTCAGAACACTCGGCTCCTGCGAGAGGCAATGTTGTCGTGGTGGGACAAATCTCCTATATCCCTGGACAGGCCGATCAGGTTGGAGTGTCAGTCCCGGGAACCCTTGGTTTGGGGGATTCAGGTTCCGGCCCTAAAGGGGGGGAGAAGTTGTCCTCCCCTCAATTGGTTGCTGTAGGTACCGGAACTGAGAGCGAGCAGGCTTTACCTGTCCTGTTGGACAGAGAGGCTGCGCCGCCCGGTTCTGGTTCAGTCGGTCAATGCCACGGAGGTGGCATAGGTAAACCATTAGGGCGGAACAAGAAGCACAGCAACAGCCGCGGACGCGGCTCTGATCCTTCGGGGGCAGTGCTTCACAGGCCTCGGGGTCAGTATCGGTTGCTGTACATTTTTCCTCCTCTAGGGGCTCTACCACGGGTTGTACGTGGGGTAGAGGCGGGGGGAATCCCGACAATTCTGGTAGCTCCGGATTGGCTCCGGCATCCTTGGTACACCGACGTAGTACAGAGGGTGGCAGAGGCTCCGTGGCATCTACCGCTCCGCGGGGACCTACTGGCTCAGGGGCCCATCCGGCGCCCTGCTTTACTCTCGCTGGCTTTGGCGGCTTGGCTATTGAGTCCCAGGTATTGAGGGATAGGGGTGTCTCTGACTCCGGAACCCCCGCTCTTATAGAGTATCCAGAGTACTGTCATTTTTACAGCAAGGACTGGACAAGAACCAGGCGTTAAATACGCTTAAAAGGCAGATTTCGGACCTGGCGGTTCTTTTTCAATGGCCCTTGGCGTCTCATTCGTTGATCCGTACATTTGTACAGGGGATACGTCATGTGGCTCCTCGGATACGGTCGCCTTTGGCACCGTGGGATTTTAATCTGGTGCTTTCTGTGTTGCAGAAGCCACCATATGAAAGGATTAGGGACATTCCCTTACAGTTATTGTCGCAGAAGGTGGCCTTTCTGGTGGCTATCCCATCCGCCAGGCGGGTGTCGGGGTTAGCCGCATTATCCTGCAGGTCACCTTACTTGGTCCTCCATAAGGACAAGGCAGCTCTGTGGCCTTCCCCCTTCGTTTCTTCCAAAGGTGGTTTCTTCCTTTCATTTAAATGAGGATATTGTTCTCCCCTCTGCCCGCACCCGTCACATCCTAAAGAAGTTGAGCTGCATTCTTTGGATGTGGTGAGGGCCTTGCCGGTGTATTTAAGTTCTACAGCTTCCTTTCGGAAGTCTGATTCTTTATTTTTGCTGATGGAAGGGTTGCGCAAAGGTATGGCGGCCTCGTCAGCTACCGTATCTCGTTGGATACGGAAGACCGTGACTCATGCATATGAGATTCGGGGTAAGGTTCCCCCGTTCCCAGTCACGGCTCATTCCACCAGGGCAGTTAGTACTTCCTGGGCGTTTAGACACCAGGCTTCGGTGTCTCAGGTGTGCAAGGCAGCTACTTGGGCCTCAGTGCACACGTTTACTAAGTTTTACAAAAATTTATGTTTCGGCATCCTCGGATGCTGCTTTTGGCCGCAAGGTATTGCAAGCGGCAGTATAGGCGCGGTTAGCGCCGCCTGAGAGGGCGTTTTTCTGTTGGGTACAGTTGTTATGATTTGCCCACCCCTCTTGATTGGCACAGCTTTGGGACATCCCCATGTGTCATAAGAAGGCTGCGTCTGTCAGTGAACGGAAGAGAAAAAGGGATTTTTTGTATAACTTACCGTAAAATCCTTTTCTCTGAGTTCACTGACAGACGCAGCACCCACCCCTCTGCGTTGGTTTTGTACGGCTTGTTACGAACTAATGTGCTGTACAGAGCAGGGGGATTATATGCTAAGGTGAGGACGGCCCCCTGGGAGGGGCCAACCTACACTTTTGTTTGTTTTGCCTAGGCTACTCCAAGTAGGATGAGCATAACCCCATGCGTCATAAGAAGGCTGCGTCTGTCAGTGAACTCAGAGAAAAGGATTTTACGGTAAGTTATACAAAAAATCCCTTTTTTTTTTTTTTTACCATAAATAGAGCTTTCTTTTGGTGGTGTTTGATCACCTCTGCGTCACTTCTGATCACCGCTATAAACAGAAAAAAAATTTGCAAAAAAAAAAAAAAAATTTCTTTTTTGCTATAATACATATCCAAAAAAAAACAAATCTTTTCATCGGTTTTGGCCGATATATATTCTTTTACATATTTAAGAAGGCTGCGTCTGTCAGTGAACTCATTTTGTTGCGTCAGTGACAAGGACTTGGTTATGGGGACATCCAGGGTCAGGGGTAACCTGTCCTTTTAGGAAGCAGGCACTGCCAATAAACTCTCTCTGTCCTTCCACGGATTTAGGAGATTAACATGGTAAATCTGCTCTGGTTTCTTTTTCCCAGGCTGGTAAATTTTGTAGCTTACTTCCCCTACTCTTTCCCTAATTTCAAAGGGACTCTACCAGTTTGCCAGGAATTTACTTTCAACCATGGGGACTAGCACCAGCACTTTGTCTCCTGGGTTTAAAGTTCGGGTTTTGACACCCGGATTATAAACTCTTCTCTGGGCTTGCTCCATATGCTCTCGTACAAGGGGCAGGACAGCTGCGATTCGATCCTGCATCAGAGACGTGCTCTATGACACTTCTATATGGGCTGACCTCTTCTTCCCACGTCTCTTTTGCGACATCTAGCAGCCCCCTGGGATGTCTACCATACAAGGGTTCAAAGGGTAAATACCCCTTAGATGCCTGCGGAACCTCTTCTATGGCAAACATGAGGTACGGCAGCAAAAAATCCCAATTTCGCCCATCTTTATCCACGACCTTTTTTAGCATACTCTTGTTAAACCTTTCCATCAGACCGTCAGTTTGGGGGTGGTAAACAGAGGTACGGAGATGGGAGATTTTGTACAACTTGCACAATTTTCTGGTCAGTCTGGACATGAACAGGGTACCCTGATCTGTCAAGATTTCTTAAGGGACCCCCACCTGACTAAACACCTGGACCAGTCTTAGCTGAAGTATTCCTCAAAGGTATGGTCTCAGGATAGTGGGTCGCATAGTCCAGGATCACCAGGATGTGCTGGTGTCCCTGGGCAGATTTTACTACTGGTCCCACGAGATTCATGCCAGTTTGCTCAAATGGCACTTTAATTATGTCAAGGGGACTACGAAATTGGGGTGAAGGGGCCATCATTTGACACTCGGGGCATGATTCACAGTATTCTTTGACGTCTGCATACAACCCAGGCCTGAAGAATCTTTGGGTTACTCTCTCCCTGGTTTTCTCCATACCCAGATGTCCCCCCATTACATGCCCATGGGCCAGATCTAGCACCATCCTGGGGATGGGTTTGGGAACCACTAGCTGTTCCACTTCGTCCTCCCCACGTTTCACCACCTGGTGCAACAAATTATTTTTAAGCACCATGTAGGGAAAAGACACCCCCTAATTGGGGTCCACAGGTCCCTCATCCATCACCTTCATGTTTTCTCTGGCTCTAAGGAGATTTAAATTTCGTAGTTGTTCTGTACAGAAGTCCTCTCTCTGGACCTCTAAATCAGGTACTACATTCGGTTCACTTTCACCCTCAGGGTCAGAGACATTGTCTGGGTCATTAGCCCACTGCTGTGAGATATCTTCCAGCTCCTCCGGCTCCCCAGCTAGTAGAGGAAAAGGAAGAGGGTCTCGTCTCTCCTTGGTCCTGCCACCAGTTTCGCATTCCACTTGGCAAAACAGGTCTGGTGAGAGGTCCCGTGCTTCCGCAGCAGGGGAGCTCTACCCTCCAGACTCCCTGTGCCTTCCCATAACCTCCAAAAATGGGGAAAATCCCTGCCCAGTGCTCACTAGGGTGTCATAAAGTAGTAAAGTTCCCATCCCCACTGAATGAGTCTCACTACCGCAAGGGGTGTCAATATCAACCATTGCCGTCTGGTAGTCACGAGTGTCCCCATGGATACAAATGACTCCCACAGTGCTAGGGTGTAACCTTGCAGGATCTACACAATTGATTTTTACCAACGTCATCACACTACACGAGTCAAGCAGTGCAGTGACTAGTCTCCCATCAACCAAAATCGCACACATTTTCTTCTCCATGCGACTTGAACGTGATGCTGTATATGCGACCTGTGCAAAAAGAGAAAGGCGTCTATTCATATAAGTATAATCACATTGCATGGGTTCATCATTCAGGGGGCAATTGGTAGCAATATAGCCCAATGCATGGCATCAGTAGCACTGTATGTATTCTATACTCAGTCCTCTCAAGGGTCCCCAAGACCTTCCTGGCTTCTTTGGCCAGTTTCCAGGTCTAGAGCCCCCAGTCTCTTTAGCTGTATCAGTCTTATCAAATTTTCCCACGCCCCTGAACCCTGAAACAGTCTTACTGGATCCGCCGGGCGATCTTTGACCTCTAGACACATTGGAGTGGGGCGCAGATGGGCACAACAAATCCTCAGCAGCCGTGTATCTCTCCACGAGGTCCACCAGTTGGCTTGCAGCAGGGCCTTCAACATTTCCTCCATCTCTGAAAGCTGCCTGCATCCTTCACCGTGTGTGGGAGATTAGCTTGTGGGGATCACTTCTCAGAGGAAAATATTTAGCATGGAGGTCAGTTTCTTTAAAATCTGGCGGCTTGCCAGGATTATTATCACAAGTTTGCGAAATCAAAACACATAAAACAGAAAACAAAAGCTTGCCACCCGGTGCTAAACTAAACAATTGAGTTCCTCTCTATACAGTGTGGAGCTGTCCCAGACACCCACAAAATATAAGCACAGTGCAAACCTTGACCTTTGAGTCCAAATTAGCACACAGAGCTCACTCAGTTTTCTCCATCTGAGATCCAGTATAAAGGTCACCTCTGCTCTCTTCCTGGTCATTGTGCAGGTGGAGAGGGATTTGAGTGGACCAGAGAGTCCGGGCCGGAAACCAGCTCTGCCATGGTGGCTGGCAAAACCCGGGTCAGACACTGGCTAGTCGCCTCAAAATTATCTCATGTGTGGCGTATCGCCCGTCCATTACGGCGCCTTGCATAACGTCACAGTAGAAATTATATATATATATATTTTTACACTGCCTGCACTGATTCTATATACTGTACACTGAATGAGCTGTATATATATAGTCTACACTGAAGGCAGCGTATGTATATACTATACTGTGTGTGTGTGTATATATATATATATATATATATATATATACAGTATATATATATATATATATATATATATATATATATATATATATATTCTTACACTGCCTGAACTGACTCTATATACTTTACACTGAATGAGCTGTATATATAGTCTACACTAAAAGTAGCGTGTGTATATATATATATATATATATATATATATATATATATATATATATATATACACTTACACTGCCTGTATATAGGCTACACTAGATTTATACACTGACTGCATTTGCTCTACACTAGATCTATATAATACACTGCCTGCACTGCCTGTATATACTCTACACTGTATCTATATACTACACTGCCCTCACGTCACTAACTAAACTAGCTAAACTAGCTCTGTGTTCACGTATCTCTCCACGTTCACACACTACATACGACTGCTGTTCATGCGACCTTATATAGTGTGGGGCATGGACTGAGACCAGTAAGCCATGATTGGCCAAAGGCACCCTGCCTTTGGCGAAGCATGGCTTTCACAGCAGAGACTGGCCAAAGCATGCAGGTCATGTGCATGCTTTGGCCAATCAGTAGGTGTAATTTCTCACGGTCTCGTACTGCATTATGGGCCGCTCGAATTTGGCGCGAACGCCCCATAATGTTTGAGATTCTGCAAACGGCCGATTCGAACAGCGGGCCCATCTCTAGCGTTAACATACTGCATATAGATCAAAGGAGGTATGAGTTCCAAACTGTTAAGAAACAAAACCAGTCCTGCTAAAAGTCTTTATTTGGTTTCACACCACGCCGTTATCTCACCACTTTGAAGTTCTACGAAGTTGGACTAGATTTGGGCTATCTTGTGGTTGTCCCCTGGGCTATCCCAAGAGTTCTGTTAAAGGTCTTTTTTGTTTTCACATTCTGCCATTTTCTCACCACTTTCAAGTTTCATGAAGTTGGACTAGATTTTGTCTATTCCTTGGGCTATCCTCAGAGTTTTGCTAAAGGTCTTTTTTAGTTGACACCACATCATTGTCTCACCACTTTGAAGTTCCAAATAGCTAAATTAAATTTGGGCTATCTCTTGGTTGTCTCTTGGACTATCCCCAGATTTCTGCTAAAGGTCTTTTTCTATGTCACCACTTCGAAGTTTCACAATGCTGGACTAGATTTAGGCTATTCCTTTGGCTACCCTCAGAGTTCTTCTAAAGGTCTTGTTTATTTTTACACCATGCCAATGTCTCCCTGCTTCAAAGATTCACAAAGTTGGATGGGATTTGGGCAATCATTGCGCTATCTTCAGAGTTCTGCTAAAGGGCTTTTTTTGGCTTCACACCACGCCATTTTCTCCTTACTTTAATATCCAGGAAGTTGGACTCGATTTGGGCTATCTCTTGGGGTATCATCAGAGTCCTGCTAAAGGTCTTTTTTGGTTTCACGCTACGCCATTGTCTCTCTAGTTTGAAATTTCACTAAGTTAGACTAGATTTGGGATATCCCAGGGCTATCTCTTGAGCTATCTTCAGAGTCCCGCTAAAGGTCTTTTTTGGCTTCTCACTGTCATTGACTTGCCAATTCATTTCAAAGTTCCACAATGTTGGGCTAGATTTGTATTATCCCTTGTGCTATCCTCAGAGTTCTGCTAAAGGCCCCTTTTGGTTTTACACCACACAATTACCTTCTTACTTTTAAAAATGTTTACAAAGTTGGATTAGATTTGAAGTTCCTTGATGTTGGACTACATTTGGGCTGTCCTTGGGCTATCTTCAGAGTCCTGCTAAAGGTCTTTTATGGTTCACATCTCACTATTGTTTCTCTTCTTTGAAATTTCATGAAGTTGGACTAGATTTGGGCTTCTTGGACTATCTTTGGAGTCCTGCTAAAGGACATTTTTTTTTTACCACTCTGTTTCTTTTCTTTGAAATTTCATGTAATTAGATTTGGGCTATCTCCTGGGCTAACCTCGGTGCCCTGCTTTGGTTTCACGTACCATTGTCTCACCACATGTTCCATGAAGTTGGACTAGATTTGGGTTTTTGCTTGGGCTATCCCCGGGGTCCTGTTAAAGGTTTTTTTTTTTTTTTCGTTCATGCCACACCATTGTTTCACCACCTGGAAGTTCCATAAATTTGGACGAGATTTGAGCTATCCCCAACGTCCTCCTAAAGGTCTATTTGTTTTCACAACACACTGTTATCTTACATCTTCAAAGTTCAACAAAGTTGGGCTATCCCTTGGGCTGTCCTCAGAGTCCTGCTAAAGGTCTATTTTGGTTTGCCACCACATCATTGAGATCTTTTCCAAAGATATGCATGGAGACAAATGTAATCTCTACCATCTTTTTGTGTTCTGTGGTTGAGTACACCACCTACATTGTCCCCACAGCCTCACCAGATGTGACTAATTCTTTTTAGCTTTGAATCCCTTCACTACCATACTGTGATAATACTACTTTGATTTTTTTTTCCTCTCTGCAAGTCCCTCTTATTATTTTGAGGGACAGATTCCAGAGGAATAGAGACCCACTAGTCCAAAAGGGGGCACCAACTCCATATTTGTGTCCATGGTTTTGGAATGGGATGCTAGGTGTCTACCAAGCGTTAATAAGATAATAATTTTTAAAAAAAGTATATTAATTGTTTATACTTTATATATAATTCCTTTTGAGTTTAAAATCCTTTATGAAACAGTAAATGATGCTATAGCTCGTACTTTGGAATGGAACCTAAAGTTTGTCATGACAACAGATTTATGATCTTGGAAAGGAACATGATGTTTAGTGTGGCACTTGGGGAATCTTACTGAGAAACTCGATGAGACATTATTTATAGCCCTTATGGGATTTTGTGCTGTTCTCATATTTTCCCTAGGACACAGACATGAGCCTACCACTACCACATATCAATGATTTGTCATGAGTTTGCCATGAGGGTCACTAATCTACTTCTTGCTGATTGTAATTTTTGAACACGCCTCTATAGAACATACAGCAATCTCACTCTAGATTTATTAATACCTTTCAACCAGCACTGCATGACTTCATTAACCGGAAATATATTATTAGGGCTTTAAAGGATGGATAAAGCTGAGCTCAGGACAAACAGCTGAATACACATATGAAATACATATAAAGAAGCTGTTTTACCTGCGAAAGGATTTGTATTCCCGTCCATCCAGTCTTGATGGACATTCGCACAAAGGCGGCTCTGGAATATCAATTTAAACAGAGAAAACTTTGTTTTCAGTAATTCCTGTATTAGGTTCCAGAGATTGGAGGCTTTGGGAGGGAAGAAGCCCCCAACCCAGTGTCCAGGTCTTAATGGGAAGCGACAGGCTTTGAGAAAAGCCTAGAGGTCCCAGGCTAGGAGATAGAAGGGCTTCATATTGGTCCCAGAGATTCCCCGAGAGGCCAGGGTGTGAGCCTGTCCAGCGGGAGGCTGCGACTAAAGCCCCGTACAGATTTCAGAAGGGAACTTTTGTACGACGACCTATCCTAAGAAATTCTTACCGTTAGTATGCTCCTTTGGACGGCCGATTTTGATTTTTCGGACGACAAAAGCTGGATGTGCAGACTAGAATTTTTTTTTCCGTATGTTAAGGCAACGTCCGATTTTTGTATCATTAGTATGGTTCTCGTACGAAAAAAAATTGTACGATCAAGACTACGCATACTCAGAAACTAAAAAATACATACAAAGCTATTCAACACATTACGCCACTTCTGACGATGAATTCGGTCATATGAAAATTTTCGTATGGTTAGTAACCTCTTCACTTTCAACATGAGACAAGCATCCAACAAAAACAGACGTTCAGTCATCTGAAAATCTAAGCGTGTGTACGAGGCTTAAGAGAGTCAAGAGGACTGATAAAGGTACAACTGTTGTATGTGAGAACAGTTGTGCTGTGGGATTGTCTGAAGGACCAGCCAGAGGCCAAAACCTGAGGCCTGAACAGCACTGTTGGGAAGAGAATGAGTCAGGAGGGTTTGGTATTATTTTGTCCTTTTCCTGTCTTTGCTTTAAATGCTGTATGAAGCTGAAAATATTGTGTGGAAATCCTAATGTAAAGAACTGGCTAGGGGTAATCTCCCCCCCCCCCTTCTGAGTCACCCCTTGTCTCTGCCCTCTACCTCTCAGCACCTTCCCTTCTTCCCTTGGTTCCAGCCCCTACACACCAAACAGAACACAGAACTAAGTATCATTGTTGGTGCTTAGTAATTTGTATGGAATTTGATAAGAACATGAAAATAAGTAAAATAGATCCCGCAGCTACAATAGATCCTCCAAGGTACCACCTCCCAGCAAAAATGTATACATCCAAGCAACAATAGATCTCCTAACAGCCAGCAACAATAGACCCCTCCCTCAACAATAGATCCCCTACAAGCAACAACAGACTTCCCCAACCTCCCCAGCATCAATATACCCCTCTTTAAGATCACTTAGGTACTAGGTTCCCACCATATCATGATATATACTGTGTGTGTGTGTGTGTGTGTGTGTGTGTGTGTGTGTATACAGGCGATCCCCTAGTTACAAACATCCGACTTACAAAGGACTCCAACTTACAAACGGAGGTAGACAACAGGAAGTGAGAGGAAATCTCCCCCTAGGAAGGGAAATTCATTCCTGTAAGAAATCAAATAAATAAACTGCTGCGCAGAAAAGATATGTATATAACAAAAACAAAGCAGCCAGCACAATATTGTAAACTGCAACAGTATCACTGAATATAATAATAAAAGGTGCAGCGCTAGAAACTTGACATAAAATCAGTCCATAAAACCATGTGAAGAGATCCAGATGGCAAAAAGATCAGAGACCCGTCACCAACACCAAACACACTGTTTCTTACCAGACCCTTATTATAGGGGTCATCTAAGCCTTCAGGGTAAGATAAATCTAGACCAGCAAATGATGTCTGAAGTGGCAGTTTTGCGATCCCCAGATCAAGCTGTACAGTTCCCAACAACGTCCATATCCTCAGCATGTAAAAGATAAGGGGGGGGGGGGACTCATGGTGCAGTAACTCAACTTAGATTTTATTCACAAAAACAGTTATAAAAACGTACATCCCAAGGGAGAAATATGCGCATAAGTGCTACAACAAAGCAATCAGCGTGGCTTCCTACCATGAAGATGGCCGCCATGTCCTTGCCCTCGCTCCTGCGTGCCATCCCAAGCTCCTCCTGATGCATAGTTTGACGTCGTCAGGGCCGGTGGGAGCGTGAGCGACGGAAAGAGAGTAATGTGCTTTCCAAGCCTCAGAGACGCTGAACCACCTAGACAGGAGTCTGCGTTCCATTCATGCGCTCCAAATCTCAGCTTCACAGGTTGCCACTGAAGTCCTCTTCCACTTCTCCATGACGACATCACGGAGCTGGTGGATGTTAGAGACCTTCCGCTCCTACACCTTCCATTTGAGGAGGCCCCACAGATGCTGAATAAGGTTTAGGTCTGGAGATATGCTTGGCCAGTCCACCTTTACCCTCAGCTTCTTTAGCAAGGCAGTGGTCATCTTGGAGGTGTGTTTGGGGTCATTATGTTGGAATACTGCCCTGCGGCCCAGTCTCCGAAGGGAAAGGATCATGCTCTGCTTCAGTATGTCACTGTACATGTTGTCATTCATGGTTCCCTCAATGAACTGTAGCTCCCCAGTGCCAGCAGCACTCATGCAGCCCCAGACCATGACACTCCCACCACCATGTTTGACTGTAGGCAAGACACACTTGTCTTTGTAATCCTCACCTGGTTGCCGCCACACACGCTTAACACCATCTGAACCAAATATGTTTATCTTGGTCTCATCAGACCCCAGGGCATGGTTCCAGTAATCCATGTCCTTAGCCTGCTTGTCTTCAGCATACTGTTTGTGGGCTTTCTTGTGCATAGTCTTTAGAAGAGGCTTCCTTCTGGGATGACAGCCATACAGACCAATTTGATGCAGTGTGCACTGTATGATCTGAGCACTGACAAGCTGACCCACCACCCCTTCAACCTCTGCAGCAATGCTGGCAGCACTCATACATCTATTTCCCAAAGACAACTTCTGGATAGGACACTGAGCGTGTGCACTCAAGTTCTTTGGTCGACCATGGCAAGGTCTGTTCTGAGTGGAACCTGTCCTATTAAACCGCTGTATGCTCTTGGCCATCATACTGCAGCTCAGTTTCAGGGTCTTGGAAATCTTCTTGTAGCCTAGGCCATCTTTATGTAGAGCAACAATTTTTTTTTCCAGATCCTCAGAGTTCTTTGCCATGAGGTGCCAGGTTGAACTTCCAGTGATCAGTATGAGAGAGTGAGAGTGATAACACCAAATGTAACACACCTGCTCCCCATTCACACCTGAAACCTTGTAATACTAATGAGTCACATGACATCGGGGAGGGAAAATGGCTAATTGGGCCCAATTTGGACATTTTCACTTAGGGGTGTACTCACTTTTGTTGCCAGCAGTTTAGACATTAATGGCTGTGTGTTGAGTTATTTTGAGGGGACAGCAAATTTACACTGTTATACAAGCTGTACACTCACTACTTTACATTGTAGTAAAGTGTCATTTCTTCACTGTTGTCACATGAAAAGATAGAATAAAATATTTACAAAAATGTGAGGGGTGTACTCACTTTTGTGAGATATTGTATATAAAAAACACTCATGCTACTGTGCAAAATTTTTAGGCAGGTGTAAGAAAATGCTGCAAATGAAGAATGCTTTCAAAAATAGTAGTGTTAATAGTTTATTATTATTATTACTATTATTATTTATTTGTATTTATTAATAGTTTCCATTTTGTTAATTGATAAAAAATAAAGTAAATGAACAAAGGAGAAATCCAAATCAAATCAATATTTGGTGTGACCACCTTTTGCCTTCAAACCAGCATAAATTCTATAAATATATATATATAGCCAGGGGTAATTACCCCCTTCTGAGCCACCCCTTGTCTCTGCCCCCTACCTGTCAGCATCTTAAAGCGGTAGTAAACCCATCCATTTAACAATTTAAAAACCAGATACGTTTCCGGCACGTGCCGGTAATGTAACACTCCCATTGGTTGTGCTCTAAACCAAACTGTCAAACCATCCAATGGCTGGTATCATAGCTGATCACATCATGGCAGTTGTAGATTAAACAGAACCCAAGATGGCAGCTTCCTTTGCTGAAAATGATAGGAGGGTTTACTACCACTTTAACCTTTTTCCCACCCCCAACCCACTACACAGAATACAGAACCAAATATCATATGTAATTTGTATAGAATTTGTTAATGATAACAAGAAGTAAAATAGATCCCCTGTACTGAGCAACAATACCCCGCACAACAATAGATCCTCCAGCAACAATAACACCCCCAGCAAAAATGGATGCCTCCCAGCAACAATAGATCTTCCAGTAGCCAGCATCAATAGACCCTCCAACAGCCAACAACAATAAACCTCATCCCTTAACAGTAGATCCACAACAGTGCATCTCTCTCAGCAACAATTGATCCCCTAACAACAACAATAGACCTCCCTGCAACAATAGATGCGGCCCAACAACAATAGATCTCCCACCAACCAGCATCAAAAGACCCTCCAGCAGCTAGCAAAAATTGACCCCAACCCTTAACAGTAGATCCATCTTAGCAGCAACTTACCCGCAAGAACAATAGCAGCAACAATACATCAGTAGACCTCCCTGTAACAATAGATGTATCTTTGCAACAATAGATCTCACAGCAGCCAGCATCAATAGACCCTCAAGTAACCCAGCATCAATAGACCCATCCCTCAACAGTAGATTCCTATCCGCAACAATTCACCACCCTGCAACAATAGACCTCCCCAGCATCAGTAGACCTACCTGCAACAATAGATGCAGCCAAACAACAATAGACCCTCCAGTAGCCCGCATCAACAGACCCTCCAGCAGCCTGCAAAAATAGACCTCATAACTTAACAGTAGATCCATCCTAGCAGCAATTAACCCCCCTCCCCCCGCAACAATATATTTTCTATCAGCAATAATAGACCCCCACAGCATCCATAGACTCCCTGCAGCAATAGATTCCCCCCCCCCAGCATCTATAGACCCTCCAGCACTCCTTGGCATTACGTACATTTAGTGCCTGCGGGGAACTACGTTCCTCAGTGTTCCTGCAGAATGAAAGTCCTCCGTACATTAGTCAGCAAGTGGTTAAATAACTGGTCCCTGTAGATATTCCACAAATCACCACCTCACATTACTGTACAGAAGTCCAGCAAAGGAATCCAATGATATGTGTGAACAGTATCCAATGGGACAGCGTAACATTTCTCAGCATTTTACATTTTACTTCCCGCCGCAGATGTTTTCGCCCCAAAGTGACAACTGAAGCTTGATAACAGGAATGCTATTAATTAAGAAACGCAATGTCCGACCTTCTGCGGATCTGCTTTCAATATGCGATCCAGGAGGGGTGAGATTTAAGTGGTGGGTCCCGGGTTTAAAAAAGAGACGAAAACAATTAGACATGATGAAGCTATCTTACTCAAAGGGTGTAAATATAATTGTGATTTATTAAGTAATTAATATGAGAGGTGCCAATCCTTCTCTGAGATACAAAACAGACTCGCAGATCAAAAAGATAATTACACTAATTGGAAACATCTGCAAACGTTCTAAATACCATAAATGTGTCTGGATTGTGTAGAGGTGTTTGCCGTAATTGTAGGCTTCATTGGTACAAAATAGTGAAAAGGATGGAGAACAGGGGGGAGCAGAACTAAGAATTTTTAATTTCCCTGAAATTTCTGTGCAGATTAAAAATAAATTTCTACTTAAAATACATAAATACAAATTATTAAATAGTATACAGTGCAGCGCTTAATAACTTTTTACAAATATCACATTTGTGAAAAAAGGAGTATTAAGTCTTGAACCCTAGGTAAGTGTGATCCCAAACCTGGGACATCATATAAATAAATTCATAAGTGAATAGGTAAATAAATAGAAAGTGTCCAGTGCAGCAAATAAACTGTCGGTATTTGAAATGCCAACAGTAAACCGTGTCCAATATAAAAATCAGTTCATATAATCTAAATGCATATAATAAATTCATAAGTCAATAAAATAAATAAATATAGAAAGTGTCCAGTGCAGCAAATAAATTGTCGGTATTTGAAATGCCAACAGTAAACAGTGTCCAATACAAAAATCAATTGATATCATCCAAAGTGCAAAGAGTGACAGGTGTCCAAAGTGCCTCTTATGGCCCCTACGCACGATCTGAAAATCGTACGAAAAATCCCGCTTTCGAAGCGATCGTACGATAATCGGATCGTTAGTACAGAGCTTTCGAGAGCCGATCATGACAGTTCATCCGATATTATTCGATTGGACAAACACAAAATTTTTTCTCTTACGATACCAGATCGTAAGATTTTTGTTTAATCAGTACAGTTGTCGTCCGAAAATACAATACAAATACACTACAACACATGACGTCACCGATTTTTTTTTTTTTTATTCTGTCATATGAGAATTTTTGTGACTTTAGTACACTCTACTGATTCAATCAGTAATTAGCATGCAAATAAAAACAGACGATCTGTCCGATTTTCGGATCGTGTGTATGGGCTGTACAAATCCAGTGACAATCCAGTAGCCACTCTGAATGGTACAGTGGCGTCACTAGGGTTGGTGTCACCCGGGGCAGAGAAAATTAGTATCTTCCCCCCTCCATCAATTATAGTCCCCCCTCCCTCAGTACAAACCCCCTCCACTAAGTACAGACCCCCATCTCTCAGTATAGACCCCCCCACAGTATAGATCCTCCTCCCTCATTACAGACCCCCCCACTAAGTACAGACCCCCCTCCCACAGTATAGACCCCTCTCCCTCAGTGCAGATACTCCCCACAGTGCAGTCCCCTCTCAGTGTAGGCATCCCCCCTCAGTGCAGACCCCCCTCAGTATAGACATCCCCCAGTGCAGACACTCCCCTCAGTGCAGACCCCCCTCAGTTTAGACATCCCCCCCTGTGCAGACACTCCCCTAAGTGCAGACCTCCTCAGTGCTGCTCCCCCCTCAGTGTAGACCCCCTTCATTGCAGCTCCCCCTCAGTGCAGACCCCCTCAGTGTAGAAAACTTACATCACAGACAAATTCATGAGCTCAAAATACATATATCATGGTTCCAGTAATCCATATCCTTAGTCTTTTGTAAATCATTTTAGAAGACGCTTCCTCCTGGGACGACAGACATGCAGACCAATTTGATGCAGTGTGCGGTGTATGGTCTGAGCACTGACAGGCTGACCCCCCTACCCCTTCAACCTCTGCAGCAATGCTGGCAGCACTCATACGTCTATTTCCCAAAGACAACTTCTGGATATGACGCTGAGCATGTGCACTCAACTTCTTTGGTCGACCATGGCGAGGCCTGTTCTGAGTGGAACCTGTCCTGTTAAACCGCTGTATGGTCTTGGCCACCGTGCTGCAGCTCAGTTTCAAGGTCTTGCCAATCTTCTTATAGCTTAGGTCATCCTTATGTAGAACAACAATTTTTTTTTTCAGATCCTCAGAGAGTTCTTTGCCATAAGGTGTCATGTTGAACTTCCAGTGACAAGTATGAGAGTGAGAGCAATAACACCAAATTTAACACACCTACTCCCCATTCCCACCTGAGACCTTGTAACACTAATGGGTCACATGACACCGGGAAGGGAAAATGGCTAATTGGGCCCAATTTGGACATTTTCACTCAGGGGTGTACTCACTTTTGTTGCCAGCGGTTTAGACATTAATGGCTGTTTGTTGAGTTATTTTGAGGGGACAGCAAATTTACACTGTTATACAAGCTGTACACTCACTGCTTTACATTGTAGCAAAGTGTCATTTCTTCAGTGTTGTCACATGAAAAGATAGAATAAAATATTTACAAAAATTGTGAGGGGTGTACTCACTTTTGTAAGATACTGTATATGTATGTGTGTATGTATAAATATATATATATATATATATATATATATATATATATATATATATATATATATATATTTATATGTATATATACATTTTTCCCCACAATAATAAATATATTTCTGTGCAAATTAAATTGCATTTTAACAAACTTTTGCTATTTTTGAAAAATTCAGTAGGAAAGACTTGGTAATCTCATGCAGCCACTGTGCAGCTATCAGCAAAAAGTTACCATGTTTGGAAAATGTATTGGAGTTAATAGGGAAGGCCAATCTGTTCCAACAATGATCTCATGCAGCCCCTTCCTGTCTACATGCACTCCAGCGATGGCTGCATGGCATTTCTCAGGGTAGGTTTCCTGATGGTGACAACGCTGCACCATGTAATGTGTGTTGAAATGGCTGCTTGTAGTCTCCACCATTAGCCCCGTGACTGAGTGACAATGTTTTGAAGACATCAAGAGTGTATCACCCTATAATAGGATGTGCCTGAACAAGAACCTTAATGCCAGGATCACAGCCAGTTAGTTAAAAAAATGAAGTGACAATCCACACATAATAAAATAAAAAAAAACAAAAATAAACAAGCACAAAACAATCAAACAACAAATAAATAAACAAATAAAATAAACAGCCATAAATATATCAACCCCCCCCCCACCAAAAAAAAATCAAACAAAGAAACACAAACAACAAACAAACAAAAATATACTACCCTAAATATATGCGCGCCCCTGAGCCCCCCCCCCCCCAAAAAAAAAATGCACTGTGCGAGTAGATACATAACAATAGAATAGTAAAAAAAAATAAGGCAGACTGCCCTAAATATATGCCCCCCCTCCCCAAAGAAACAAAAAATAATAATTTTAATTGAGAGTATATACAGAGCAATGAAATAGAAAAGAAACACGAACATCAAACAAATAAAATAGACTAACCTAAATATACGCCTCCTCCCATAAAATAAAAACCAAAAATGCATCTTAAGTTAGCGTATATACATAACAATAAAATAATAATAAAAAAACACAAACATCAAACAAATAAAATAGACTATCCTAAATATACGCCCCCTCTACCCCCCAATAAAAATACATTTTAAGTGAGAGTATATACATAACAATGGAATAGAAAAAAAACACAAAGAAACAAATAAAATAGACTACCCTAAATATATACCCCCCACCCCCCTAAAAAATGCATTTTAAGTGAGAGTATATACATAGCAATGAAATATATATAAAAAAAAAAACACAAAGAAACAAATAAAATAGACTACCCTGAATATATACCCCTGCCTCCCAGAAATAAAATCAAACAAACAAAATGCAAACACAAACAAACATATAAAAATAGACTACCCTAAATATATACCCCCCCCCCCCCAAAAAAAAAGAAAAGAATTTTAAGTGAGAGTATATTCATAACAATGAAACAGAAAAAATAACACAAACAAAGTAATACATAAAATAGACTACCCTAAATATATGCCCTCCAAAAAAAGAATTTTAAGTGAGCATATACACATAACAATGAAATTGATTAAAAAAACAAACACAGACAGCAAACAAAAAAAATAAATAAAATAGATTACCCTAAATATATGCCCCCCCCCCCAAAAAAAAAAATGCGTTTTAAGTGAGAGTATATAAATAACAATCAAATAAAGAAAAAAATAGACACTAAAAAAATATTAAAATAAACAAGACTAAGCTAATTGCATTATCAGCGAGAGTTTCTTCATAAGCATCAAATAGAAAGACAAAAGAACAAACAAAAAACATATAGATAAAAATAAGCACTGAAGAAAAAAATAAAATAAACCAGACGACGCTCATTGCAACCACCCCCCCCCCCCATCTTACCAAAAAATGCATTTTAGTGAGAGTTTATGCATAACACTCAAATTGCAAAATAGCAGATAAAAACAAACACTAAAAACCACAATCTAAAAAAATAGTCACTAAAGGAAAAATAAAATAAACTAGACTACGCTAATTATCCCCCCCCCCCTAAAAATACTCTTTACTTTTTTATTTTGAATTTAAGAAACTTAATGATGAAATATGGAAGTTACCCTCTCAGCAAAATTTCACTAATGGGCAGATAGATAAAATTGCTGCAAAATCTATTTCTCCCATATCATTTAACATCAGCATTTTAATTTATGTACAGCACCACATAAATTGTTGGCGCCATAAAAATGCCTGTAATTAATCAGGAATAAATATATTTAGTTTTAGATTTTCATAGCTTTCCATTGCCACAACCACATAAACCTCCAACAAACTGTGCCCGTATTCATACATCTAACGAGATACTACAAACAATACACAATAGCTTTCTACTCATAAAACTAAAACAATGTGTCTTTGATGCGTTAGGACAATGAACACGAAACACAATAGGAAATTATTAACCT
>BLSH010459703.1:2712414-2750144 GCA_018402905.1 Glandirana rugosa | reverse complement strand
CCCACCATGGTCCTCACCCCCCCCCCCATACACCATCCATATCTACAGTTCTCCACCGCCCCATGCACCATCCATATATATCAACTCTCTACCTTCCCCCATACACCATCCGTATAATCTGTTCTCCACCCCACCCCCATACACCATCTGCATATAAAGTTCTCCTCTCCATAAATCATCCATATATACACTCTGCACCCCTCTCCTACATGTACCACCCACCACCATACGCTCCGCACCCCTCTCCTACACGTAACACCCACCGCCATAAACTCCTCACCCCTCTCCTACACATAACACCCACGGCCATACACTCCTCACCCCTCTCCTACACGTACCACCCACCGCCATAAACTCTGCACACCTCTCCTGTACATACTACCCACTGCCATACCCTCTGCACCCCTCTAATATGTTATAACGTTTTTTTTCTATCTTATCTTCTTAACATTTGGTAGTCCTAACCCAAAACATTCTAAGAAGTATCTTTTTTTTTATCTCATGGACAAAATGTGAGAAATAACTTATACAATGATTCCATAAACACATACATTTGAGGAAAATATGCTTATAAAATAGTTTACCATTTGACAAAAAATAAAAAATGTCCTTGGATTTCATTTTAAAAATCTGGTCTCCTTATCTTACACTCCCTGAGACTGAATCGTTTTTTCCCTATGCTGGGATCACCATTAAGGTATTTGTAAATCACTATCTTTTCCCCTCTCAAGTGTCTCTTCTCCAGCAAGAATAACTTTTGTGCCTGTAGTCGCTCCTCGTATTTTAGGTCCTCCAGTCCCCTTATTAATTTACTTGTCTTCCTTTGGACTCTATCCAGTTCCAGCACATCCCTTCTGAGGACTGGTGACCAGAACTGAACTGAATACTCCAGATGTGGCCGGACCAGAGTTTAATAAAGTAGCAGGATTATTGTTTTATCTTTGGAGTAGATCGCCTTTTTTATGCATGCTAATATTCTGCCGGCTTTGGTAGCTGCAGCTTGACACTGCATGCTATTGCACAGTCTGTCTTCCACTAGGACCCCTAGATCCTTCTCCATCCTTGATTCCCCCAGAGGTTCTCCCCCTAGTGAGTAGTTTTACATTTCTCCACATTAAACCTCATTTCCCATGTATTTGCCCACTCCATTATTTTGTTCAGGTCTTTCTGTAAAATTTCTATATCCTAATGTGAAGTTATTGCCCTATCATCCACAAAAACTGAGGTTGAGCTATTTATCCCATTCTCTGTATCATTTATGAATATATTAAACAGAATTGGTCTCAAGACAGAACTTTGTGGTACCCCACTTACCACTCCAGACCAGTCTGCGTACTCGTTATTTACCACTACCCTTTGGACGCTCCCCTATAACCAGTTTTCTATCCAAGAACAAACCTTATGGTCCATGCCTGCAGACTTCAGCTTGTAGATTAAGAGTTTATGGGAAACTGTGTTGAATGCTTTTGAAAAATCCAGATACACCACATCCACAGGCCTTCCCCTATCTAGATGGCAGCTCACTTTCTCGTAGAATGTTAACAGATTGGTCTGGAAAGAACGGCCTTTCATATAATCATACTGATTACTACTAATGATACTGTTTTCATCTGGAAATTCCTGGATATAGTCTCTTATCATCTCCTGCAATAATTTACCTACTATTGAAGTTAGGCTGACCGGCCTGTAGTTCCCCCGGAATATTTCTATGCCCTTTTTTGAATATTGGTACCACATTGGCTTTTCTCCAATCAGCTGGTATACTGCCTGTCAGTATGCTGTTCGCAAAAATAAGGAACAATGGTCTAGCTATAACCTAAATTCTTTGAAGACTCTCGGGTATAAGCCACTGCGCTAAACTGGATGTAATCCCGATTCATGAAATTTGAGCTGGGCACATATATCTGCAGTGTTTTGTTATCTCTCTTCAATGCATGTCCCATAGCTGTCTCATGCCCAGTTCTTCTGTTATCAGCCTGAGAACTCCTGACACATTCTCCATCACATATCATAAATGCAGGCTGAGTTTTGTGTTGGTAAGGGAGCTGAAAGTCTCTACCTATGGGGAGAGGGGGTGTGTGCCTTTCCTCCAATCAGCTGTCTTGGTGGTGTGCCCAGGCTTCTCTGCAGTCTTAACCAGGAGGAGAAAATCTGCTAACACGAAGAGCACTTTCTACAGGATATATACAGATGAAGACAGCAGATATAAATGTAAAACTTAAGTGGGGAGATTTTTTTCATCTCTGTGTATTATCTGAGGCTGTTCACTTCACTGGGTATATGTGAAGGTTTACATCCACTTAAAGCTGATCTATTACCTTATGTATCACCTTCTAGTGTACTAGAGTAGGATTTTTGTTAGTGTAGGTAAATTGTTCAAGAGAAAGCAAGTGAGTGCACACTGCCCAAAATAATCAGGGTCCCAAAACGGATATAAATATAAACTATATATACTAAAAATTGTTATTGTAATATATAGAAAAACTGTATGAATGGGCATATAGCTAATAATTCACATAATTGCTAAAATGAAATGAATATATTATATAGATATGTCTAAAAGTCCAAGCAAAGTCCATAAACACTCAGGGCAGCCAGCAGGGGGAGCTGAACCAAGCTCCAGAAACTGTAAAAGATAAAAACAAAAAGAGGCGCCTCTAAGTGCAATAGTTAAACAATTTATTATGGCCCAATGGCTAAAAACACTCACAGGATGTGGAAATAATAAGGCTCAGGCTGTATAATATCCAGTAGATATAGGACTTCTCAATCCGTTCCTGATGGGGCTGAATGACGCTGTTCACCACACTGACAAGCTACTCCGAGTGATGGAATGAACCGGCCGGGAACTCAGAACAAGGCTTGGCTGGCAGCGCTGTCCAGACACGGGCAGATGACGTCCTAATCTTGCAACTCGTTTCGTGGGCTATGATGACGTGATAGCCGCGCCCCTTCAGGTTAGATCCTAGCCTGAAGAAGGGGCGTGGCTATCACTTCATCATAGCCGCCACGCCCACGAAACGCATCGCGCGATTAGGACGTCATCCGCCCGTGTCTGGACAGCGCTGCCAGCCAAGCCTCGTTCTGAGTCAGCAGCAGCTTGTCAGTGTGGTGAACAGCATCATACAGCCCCATCAGGAATGGATTGAGAAGTCCTATATCTACTGGTTATTATACAGCCTGAGCCTTATTATTTCCACATCCTGTGAGTGTTTTTAGCCATTGGGCCATAATAAATTGTTTAACTATTGCACTTAGAGGCGCCTCTTTTTGTTTTTATCTGTTAGGTAAATTGCTCAGGCTTGGCTGGCTGCCACGCCTGGGTTTTCCTGGCTCAGGGTTTGAGTGACTCAGGGAGGGCTAGATGACTCAAAGGCAGAGTGACTCAGGGAGGGCTAGATGACTCAGCGGCAGTATCTCTGAGACTTCCCCTTACTTCTGGAACTTGCTGGAAACTTCCAGAAGAATGGGTGTGGAGGTGAGGAGGAGCTGTCTGGAGTATTCTGAGGGTCCTGATCAATCCCCAACAAATGGGTTGACAGGGAGCAGGCCCCCTCAAATATTTTGTGTCAGCCCAGCTGGGGAGTGGAGTTTGGGTGGAAGCTGGAGATGGAGTGTTAGACTGTTGGTGGTCCTTAGGGCCCTAGTTTTGGGGGTGACCTCGGACCTGGGCTGGAGTGTGAAAGGGACCCTCTTCACAACACACAGAGGAGTCCTGTCCAAAGAAACGGGAGCAAGATGAGGACAGCAGGAGAACACTGCTGGGCAAATCTCAAGGGAGGAAAACAACCAGGTAGGCTGGTGAGTGTTACAGTTGGAGAGGACTGAGAGGTGTGCCTGAGAGGACTGGGAGAGAGCAGTCTGGGATGGATGCAGAGCCAGCCTGGGAGGACTGCGGAGTCTTAATCAGGGGGGCTAGTGAAAGGGGCAGCTGCAGCCAGCCGGGTATATATAGTATATATCAGTGTTTCTCAACTCCAGTCCTCAAGGCGCACCAACAGGTCATGTTTTCAGGATTTCCCTCAGATGAAACGGTTGTGGTAATTAAGGCAGTGAAACTGATCAAATCACCTGTGCAAATTAATGGAAATCCTGAAAACATGACCCGTTAATGCGCCTTGAGGACTGGATTTGAGAAACACTATACTATATTATCAAAAGTATTAGGACACCTGCCTTTACACGCACATGAACTTTAATGGTGTCTTAGTCCGTAGGGTTCCATATTAAGTTGGCTCACCCTTTGCAGCTATAACAGCTTCAACTCTTCTGGAAGCGCAGGTATGTTACCTGTTTCCTGGCTGAGAAGTCAGGTGATCCTATTGGTCACCTTTCTCGGAAGAGGAGAGGGAAGCCGTCGAAGCAAAGCACGCTCCTGCTCGCCGGACACTGCTGCCCGCCCAATTCTTAGGGGTAAGTGCGGGACTTTGAAGTCCCGACTGCCCTACAGGAAAGGGGGGGTGCTGTCAGTGCCACGAGTCCCGTGGCAGGGGGGGGTGGGTGCTGTATATCCTACCTGGTGATGCTGTAAGCCCCTGTATACCCTGTCTGTGATGCTGTATACCCTATCTGGTGATGCTGTACACCCCTGTATACCCCTATCTGGCGATGCTGTATACCCCTATCTGGTGATGCTGTATACCCTATCTGGTGATGCTAGGTTGTAACTCCTGACACAATGGGTGGAATCTATAAGGGGTGGGGCTTATGAGAAGTGGAGGGGTCAAAAAGGAAGGGCAGGGTCTGGTGCCCCCCCCATCCTAAAATTTCACCAGCCGCCACTGGTCAGGACCCCGACATACGACCAACCCAGTTCAGAACAAACCCAATGCCATTGTTGGAGGGCATATAGATAGAAAGTGGCTCCTTGATTATGAAAGGGCTAGAACCCCTGTCAGTTTTTTTTTCTGTGCCCGCACTGGGGAGGAGGGATGAGACGTTTTTTTTAAATGCAGTGGAGTCATTAGGGAAGGTGAAATTAAAGTGCTTTTATGCTGGAATGGACTTTATTTTGCCCATGGGGGTTATGAAAGTGCCTTCCAACTCCTCTGCACCTGTTCTTGTGCCAAAAAACAGCCCCTTAGTAGCCCTATTATTTTATGTTTTCTTTCTACGGGAAGGAAAAAAATAGGGAAAAAACTGTTAAATTGACAGTTAACAATGAACAACCAATCACACAATAAAAAAAAATACATTTGGGGTGGAGAAACTTGACTGGCTTCAACCCAATAGAACACCTTTGGGATGAATTAAGGTGGAGACTGTGAGCCAGGCCTTCTTGTCCACATCATTGCCTGACCTCACAAATGCGCTTCTGGAAGAATTTCACCTCCCCTAATGACTCCACTGCCTTAAAAAAAATGTCTAGTGGAAATTTCAGGACAAAAAAAAATCTCAATGTCTCTCATCTCTCCTCCCCAGTGCGGTCACTGAAAACAAAAACCCTGACAGGCATTCTAGCTCTTTCATAATCAAGGAGCAACTTTCTATCAACAATAACAATGCCATTGGGTTTGTTCTGAACTAGGTTGGTTGTATTTCAGGGTCCTGACCTCAACCTGATAGAACACCTTTGGGATGAATTAGAGGGGAGACTGTGGGCCAGGCCTTCTCATCCACATCAGTGCCTGACCTCAGCGCTTCTGGAAGAATGGTCAAACATTCCCCTAGACACACTCCTAAACCTTGTGGGACAGCCTTCCCAGAAGAGTTGAAGCTGTTATAGCTGCAAAGGGTGAGCCAAGTCAATATGGAACCCTACGGACTAAGACTGGGATGCCATTAAAGTTCATGTGCATGTAAGGGCAGGCATCACAATACTTTTGGTAATATAGTTGTCCAAGAGCCAAGGACCACTTGTGGAGAGCTTCAGAATGACCTGGAATTAACAGGTACAATTGTTTCAAAGAAAACAATAAGTAATGCACTCAACCGCCATGGCCTGCATGCACGCTCACCACGCAAGACTCCATTGCTGAAAGAAAAGCATATTGAAGCTCGTTTAAATTTGCTGCACAACATTTAGACTAGCCTGGAAAAAATACTGGGAGAATATAGTCTGGTCAGATGAGACCAAAATTGAACTCTTTGGATGTCATAATCCACACAATATTTGGAGGTCAAATGGCACTGCACATACCCCCATAAGCACCTCCTTACCAACAGTGAAGGTGGTAACAGTGTTGCCAACCTCCCGCAGCGTTTTTTACTGGCAAAACATGGGAAATTTACTGGCGGAGCACATTTTTTACTGGCAACCTGAAAAATAACAGAACTCCTATTAAAAACGAAGACCATTGATATTTAAACACCATGGAAACACTGACAATACCCATATCAAGTAGTTTGCCCGATTTACACTTAAAAAGTCAGCACAGCATGACAAATTATCAGACCCTGATATTTATAGACAGTTGTAAAAATCACTGATTTTTACAAACTGTCAGTAAATTTACTGGCGGTTGGCAACACTGGGTGGTAACATCATGGTGTGGGGCTGTTTTTCAGCATACGGTACTGGCAAACTTCATGTTGTTGAAGGAAGGATGAATGGAAAAATGTACCAAGACATTCTTGATAAAAATCTGCTGCCAGCTACCAGGCTGATGTAAATGAAACCAGGGTGGACATTTCAGCAAGACAATGATCCCAAACACAAAGCCAAGGAAATTCTCAATTGTTTTCAAAGAAAATCAAGCTGCTAGAATGGCCTAGCCAATCACCTGACTTGAATCCAATAGAACATCTATGGAAAGAACTAAATATCAGAGTTCATATAAGACGCCCACAGAACTTTCAAGATAAGAAGACTCTTTGGGTGGAGGAATGGGCCAAAATCACACCTGAGACTCGTTTCTCCACACAGGAGGCGTCTTGAAGCTGTCATTACCTAAAAGGAGTTTGTACGAAGCATTAAATAAATTTCAGTTAGCGTGTTCAATACTTTTTCCCTCTGCCATTCCATTTTATTACACATAACTTAATTTCCGAACTTATATGTTTTGGTTTGTTTGTATGTATGGATTGCATGGGTTGTTAACATGTGGGGTAAATTTCATGTCAATAGCACCTTAAGAAATGTGTAGCGCTACCCTCTTGAGGGTTGCATAAAGAATCAATTCCCCCTTGGATTTCCCCATTCTGAGAGTCCTCCACCATTCCTGACACTCTGGGTTCACTCATATTGCAAGGTTCCATTAACAATTACGCTGTTTCAGTAATGGAGACCACAACACAGATAGATTTATAAATATTTACTTAACTCTTTTTTCTGCAAGAAATAACAATTTCAAAGTAACAGAAATATCACAATAATTCACATCGACAAGTGAAACTTATGGTTCTAGTGAACAAAGGGAGTAAATAATTGGTTAACTTCCATCGCTCCCTGTATTCTCCAAAAACAACAGTTGAAAAGAATACAGTTGCTCCAATCGAGTTTAAACAATACCCAAAGGTTCACTGGAAAATAGATGATTTGGTGATCTCTACTAAAGCTGAAAAGGGAAATAATATAGTAATGCCCTATACCAAATAAATGATCCAAAGGGTAAATTGGTACCCCTCCTCAATTGATTATTATTCAGATGACAAGGTTCAATAATGCAAAAATAAAATATATTCAATTAGCAGTTATGAGTTCACTAGGTAACTATGAACTTCTATTTAAATTCTCCTGTTCTAGCTCAGAGAGTTCTTAGAAGATATAGTATTTCTAAGTAAATAGCCCTGAGTATATTACAGGGGAGAGGATAGGTAGATGAAGTTGGTAATATTCCTGTCTTGCAGTGTCCAAGTAATCTTCTGCCAGCTATAAAAGTGAATTAGGTACCTTAACCAGTTCCCGACCGACCTGCATACATTTACTGCTGCAGAGTGGCCCTGTCCAGCGAATCGCCATTTATAAACAGCGGCTTGCGCGTAAGTGCCCGCCGCACTCTGCAGGAGTGTGGATGTGGCTCAGGCGGACTCGATCTCCACCGGAGAACCCCGATTGCCTAGCAGAGAACAAAAAAGGGGAACCCCGATGTAAATAGGACGGTTCCCTGCCCTGTCAGGCAGCAAAACAGAGATCTACTGATCCCTGTCACTGGGATCAGTTAGATCTCTTATGCCCCTGGCAGCCCAGCCCCCTCACAGTTAGAACACGCCTAGGGAACACAGTTATCCCCTAGATCACCCCCTGCAGGTCAACCCCTTCTCTGCCTATGGCATTTATACTGTAATCAGTGGATATTTCAATTTCTGATCGCTGTATAAATGTCATTGGTCCCAAAAAAGTGTAAAAATGTCCGACATGTCCGCCTCAATATCACAGTCCCGATAAAAATCGCAGATCGCTGCCATTACTAGTAGAAAAAAAAATGTAAAAACGCCAGAAATGAATTCTCATGGTTTGTAAACGTGGCAACTTTTGCGCAAACCAATCAATAAACACAGATTTTACCAAAAATGAAGAATATAAATCGGCCAAAACCTATGAATAAATTTGTTTTTTATATAATTTTTTTTTATTTGTATTTTAGCAAAAAGTAAAAAATATTGTTTTTTTTGCAAAATTGTTGCTCTGTTTTTGTTTATAGCGGTGATCAGAAATGGCGCAGAGGTGGTCAAATACCACCAAAAGAAAGCTCTATATGTGGGAAAAAAAGGACGCAAATTTAGTTTGGGTACAACATCTCAAGATCGCGCAATTGTCAGTTAAAGCGACGCAGTGCTGAATCGCAAAAAATGCTCTGGTCCTAACGTGGGAAATCCTTCCGGGGCTGAAGTGGTTAAAACAACTGTGTCCTTCCAAATTAGGCACAAAAAGGGTTACATTCCACTGCACTAAATAGCTTTGTAGTGATCACTGACCTCTTGAACAAACTGGTCACAACGGCAATCCAGTGTAACAAAGAGATGCTGCATAGACAGTATAAGTACTTTTATATGTGGGCCTAGGCCCGCTCACCAATCCAAATGGCTATATGTAAGCAAACGATCCAGCACTCAGATAAAGAGGATAGTAATGCTGGGACCGCTAGTTCACTCTGGCTGCTTGCTCCTGGTAGGTGGATAGCATCTGCTTGCAGCTCTCCTGGATCGATGGGTACAACTGCTGCTGTAGCTGCTGCTGCTTCAATCCAGAAAAAGATGAGAATTGGAAGGCACTCAATGTGTTGCTGGAGAGTGGCTGCTAGCTGTGTCACCTGCAGAGAATTCAGTCGGCTCGAAGCATCACGCAGGGTTCTTCACTGATCGATCACGCTGTTCCAAGAGGCCGCTCTCAGCTCCTCCTCCCACTTAAATAAGTTTCTCCCACAAAGCTTTGCACCTCCCAGAAGTCTCCAGCGCAGCCTGATGGGAAATGGAGTCCTTCATACCAGAGTTTGCTGACTGTGTCTTCTTTCCACACTACAACTCCCACAATGCTTCATTCTCATTGTAATTACAGTCTTATTCCACAAACGAACACTAGAGGGAGTTCCCTATGTTAGACAATGAACACAATTGTCTGTATGCCAGAGGAATATTTATGAACTCGTGGCTACAAATGTATTTACCTAGAAAAATGATGATGTGTTCAACACTTCTTTTACCCGCTGTGTATGGGGCTTGCTCAGAATTGCATGTTCATCTGCGTCACCTTGGCCCTGTGAACTTTCTAGACCTCCTAACACTCCAGGTTCAGACATGTAATATATACCTTTAAATGAAACACTGACACAATGGAAATTGATTAGCTCTCTCCGATTTTTACTTATTCAAAGGGAGAGTCTGATAAAAGGGCATTAGTCAGCTGAGTAAACAGCCAAGACTCAGTTGAGAAGGTTCCCTAAGGCAGTTAAATAACAGTTTGAAATCACAGATATAGAATATCAATCTACACAGAAACAAACAATAAATGAATGAGTCTCTTAAGAAAGCTACTAGTTGCTGTCTATAGTACCACTGTTAAAGGGAAAACTCAGGCCGGCCTATTATAGGTATAAGGGAGGGAGTCCCTATTAATTAGCAATAGAATAGTAGTGTCCAGGATGCAAGGCCTTGCAATTAACTTCACCGGCAAGTTGGAGCTCACAGAATAAGACTTCTGAGTATGGCACAATGATATGTAGCCAAAGCAAAGCAGCTGAGCCTGGCCAGCAGTCATCTTTAGAGCAATTCCAGGTGTAAGGTGTCTGTATACAGTGTCCATAAGGCAGAGATTGTGTCGGTGGGCGAATGCCCTCTCACCAAACTGGAGAACACGTGGGAACCTCCTGAAGAACGAACCGAGTCGATTCGTCTTTCTGCAGAGCGGGCGGAGATGACAGACTGGCTGCTGGGGACCAGAAGTCGTCTGATCCAGCTGGTTACTGCCACGCTGCGGTGATGCCCCTCATGTAGCAAGCGGCGTTGGACCTGCCTGGGTCGGAGCTGAGATCGCCACGTTGCCACATGGTAGGCCGCAGCCCTCTCGCACAGCAGCGGAGGGGCGTTTACTTGATGGAATCCGGTAAGCAAGAGGTCTTGCGCCTAATCTGCTGACCCTTTAATAGCCTCTCCGAGTTCTTTCTCTGTAGTAGATGGCCTGCTGGGAGGTGTAGTTCAAGAATAGTTCTGCAGATCCACAATGTCCAAGAGACTACAGTTTCCACAATGCTCTCTGCTTGGCCCAGCGCTAGAGGAACACAGAGACAGTATAGGAAGGAAGAGGGCAAGTTTGCAGTGCCAGATAACTGTAGTCCACTGTCTGCTACATATATATATATATATATATATATATATATATATTTTGTGACGGTATGCGAGGTGAAGTGGTAGGCAAACGCTACCTGTCACCTCGTATGCGTTCATTGGGACTGGATTAAACTGAGTCTAGTCTGGATTTTACCAGCCACCTTGACAGGGCTGGTTCCAGTCTGGAGCTTGTGGTCCACTTTAGTCGACCAGCAGGTGGCTTAAATAATCAGGAAGAGATCTCACTTGAGCTCTGTCCTGGAACTCAGAGAGGGATCTGAGGGAGCTCTGTGTCTGTTTGGACTTTAAAAAGACAAGGTTTGCATTTTGGCTTATGTTTTGTGGGTGTCCGGGGCCAGCCCCACACCATATAGTGAGGAAACTATGCTGTTTAGTTTAGCGCCGGACGGAAAGGACTAATTTTCTGTTTGGTTTGTTTTATAACCTGCAAACCTTTTTTCTAAATAAACCTGGCAAGCCGCCAGATTTTAAATTAGTTGCCTGCACGCTGACTATTTTCCTCAGGAAAGATGATCCCCACGAGCTAATCTCCCGCATGTGGTGGACTCAGCGGGCATTTTCCCAAAATGGAAGAGATGTTGAATGCCTTGCTACAGGCGACTGCGGCACAGCGGGAAACCAACCTCCAGGTCGCGCAGGCCGCTGCAGCTCAGCGGGAGAAGAGTGGCCGACCGCATGAGGCTCTGTGGGAGGAGAGTCTCCAGGCCATCACAGCACAGCAGGGTGCGAATCGCCAGGCCATCGCAACACAGCTGGACGTGAATCGCCAGGCCATCGCAGCATAACAGGAGACGAATCGCCAATTTGCAGAGGCCCTGCTGGAATTAAGGAAGGGGTCCGCACCTTCGGTGACAGTGGAATCAAAGTTGGTACGCGTTTCTTACCACATGCATAACATGACACCTGCGGATGACGTGGAAGCATGTCTCAGGACTTTTGAAAGAGTTACTTTTCACGAAGGATGGCCAAAAGAACAATGGGCGGGACTGTTAGCATTATTTTTGATCGGCGAACCCCAGAAAGCCTACTTTGATCTGGAACCAGACAAGGCCCAGGACTATGAGACCCTAAAGGCAGAGAGGCTCGCACGCCTAGGGGTCACCATGGCAGTCCGGGCCCAACGGGTGCATCAGTGGACCTACCTCACCGACAAATCACCCTGCTTGCAGATGTTCGATCTGGTCCACCTCACCAGGAAGTGACTACAGCCGGAGACTTTGCCAGGTCCCCAGATTGTGGAGCGCTTGGTCATGGATCGCTACCTACGTGTGCTCCCTGCTGCTTTGAGGACATGGGTCAGTCATGGGGACCCCAAAACCGCCAATTAACTCGTGGACCTTGTGTAGAGATACACGGCGGCTGAGGACTTGTTGAGCCTATCTGTGCCCTAGTTCGGTGCGCCTATGGGTGAAAGGGCCCCCAGCAGATCCCGTAAGACTGTCTCAACGCTCAAGGGCATCGGGAAGAGTAATAAAACTGCTGAAAAGCTTAACGAGACTATGGGCTCTAGACCTGGAGACTGGCCAAGAAGCCAGGAAAGTCTTGGGGACCCTTGAGAGGACTGTGTATAAAGCACATACAGTGCTACGTATTCCATGCATTGGGCCATATTGCTGCTAATTGTCCCCTGAATGATGAACCCATGCAATGCAATTATATTTATGGGAATAGACGCCTTTCTCTTTTTGCACAGGTCGCATATACATCATCATGTTCAAGTCGCATGGAGAAGCAAATATGTGTGATTTCTGTTGATGGGAAGACAGTCACTGCACTGCTTGACTTTGGTAGTGTGGTAACATTGGTCAAAAGCAATTGTGTAAATCCTGCAAGGTTACACCCTAGCACTGTCGGGGTCATTTGCATCCATGGGAACACTCGTCACTACCAGAAGGCGGTGGTTGAGATTGACACCCCTTGGGGCAGTGTGACACATTCAGTGGGAGTGGTACCTTCACTGCTTCATGATGCCCTAGTGGGGAGGGATTTTCCCCATTTTTGGAGGTTATGGGAAGGCACAGGAAGTCTGGAGGATAGAGCTCCCCCTGCTGCGGAAGCACGGGAAATCTCACCAGGCCCTTTTTGCCAAATGGAAAGGGAAGCTGGTGGCAGGACCGTGGAAGGAGGAGACCCTCTTCCTTTTCCTGTAATGGCTGGGGAGCTGAAGGAACTGGAAGATAGCTCCCAGCTGGGGGCTAATGACCCAGAAAATGTCTCCAACCCTGACCGTGAGAGTGAACAGAATGTAGTACCCGACTTAGAGGTCCGGAGCGAGGACTTCTGTACAGAGCAACTACTGGATGTCACTCTCCTTGGAGCCAGAGAAAACGTGAAGGTGTTGGGTGAGGAACCTGTGGATCCTAATTGGGGGGGGGGGGTGTCTTTTCCCTACATGGGTCTTCAAAATAATTTGTTGTATCAGGTGGTAAAACGCGGGGAGGACAAAGTAGAACAGCTAGTGGTTCCCAAACCCTTCCCCAGGATGGTGCTAGATCTGGCCCATGGTCATGTAATGGGGGGACACCTGGGTATGGAGAAGACCAGGGAGAGAATAACCCAGAGATTCTTCTGGCCCGAGTTGCATGCATATGTCAGAGAGTATTGTGAATCCTGCCAAGTGTCAACTCTCTGCGCCCCCACCCCATTTTCGTAGTCCACTTGTTTCACTACCCAGAATTGAAGTGCCACTCGAAAGAATTAGCATGGATCTTGTGGGACCCGTAGTAAAGTCTGCCCAGGGACACCCTGTTAATATTAGATTACGCAACTCGCTATCCAGAATCCATACCCTTGTAGAACACCTCCGCTAAGACTATCGCCAGGGAGTTGGTCCAGGTGTTTAGTCAGGTGGGGATCCCTAAAGAGGTCTTAATGGATCAGGGCACCCCGTTTATGTCCCGTGTGACCAAGGAATTGTGCAGGCTATATAAAATCTCCCATCTCCGTACCTCGGTCTATCACCCCCAAACGGATGGACTTGTGGAGAGGTTTAATAAAACGCTCAAAAGCATGTTGAAAAAGGTAGTGGAAAAAGATGGGAGAGATAGGGATATGTTGCTGCCGTATCACATGTTTGCCATACGAGAGGTTCCGCAGGTGTCTATGGGTTATTCCCCCTTTGAACTTTTGTATGGTAGACATCCCAGGTGGCTGCTAGATGTCACAAAAGAGATGTGGAAAAGAGAGGCTACCCCATATAGAAGCATCATAGAGCATGTCTCCCTGATGCAAGATCGAATCGCATCGGTTCTGCTTTTGGTACGAGAGCATATGGAGCAAGCCCAGGAAGCCAAGAGAAGGGTTTATAATTGTGATGCCAAAACCTGGACTTTCAACCCCCGGAGACAGAGTGCTGGTGCTAGTACCCACGGTTGAAAGTAAATTCCTAGCAAAGTGGCAGGGTTCCTTTGAGATTAGGGAAAGTGAACTACAAACTTTACCAGCCAGGGAAAAGGAAACCTGAGCAAATTTACCATGTGAATTTCTTAAAACGGTGGAAGGACAGAGAGTTTATTGGCCGTGTCCACTCCTCAAAAGGACAGGCTATCCATGACACCGGCTGTCCCCATAACTGAGTTCTTGTCACTGACATAACAAAATAACATTAAGGAGTTTATAAGTAAAAATAGAGATTTTCTCTCTCCCCTACCCGGACTGAACTCCGTACTACAACATGACATATTTACGGAACCAGGGGTCCACGTAAATCTAAAACCCTGCCTGATACCTGAGGCTAGACAAGAAGCGGTGGCGAATGAAATAAAAACCATGTTGGAGTTGCACGTGATAGAGGAGTCCCACAGCGCCTGTTCAAGCCCCATAATGCTGGTCCCAAAGCTCCATGGCACTATCAGGTTCTGTAAAGATCCAGGAAACTGAATAATGTGTCTAAGTTTGATTCATACCCGATGTCGCGGGTTGACTAACTTGTGGACAGGTTGGGAAGTGACGTTGCATAACAACCCTAGACCTAACTAATTGCTACTGGCAGATCCCTCTAACGGAGTCAGCAAAGGAAAAAACTGGCTTTTCTACCCCTGAGGGGTCCTTCCAGTACAAGCGAATGCCGTTTGGTCTGCGTGGGGTCCCTGCATCGTTTCAGAGAATAATATACAAAACCTTGAGGCTGCATCACCGTTATGCAGCCCCCTATTTGGATGATGTGGTCATTCACAGCCCAGGTTGGGAATTGCATCTGCCTCGAGTACAAGCAGTGTTAGATTCTCTTAGGGTAGCAGGTTTAACAGCCAACCCAAAAAAGTGTGCCAAAGGCCTGGAGGAGGCCAAATACCTTGGGTATATTATTGGTCTGGGTCTGATCAAGCCCCAGACCATCAAGATCGAGGCAATTCAAAAATGGCCCCAACCGGTGAATAAAAAAACAAGTTTGTGCCTTCCTGGGGATTACAGGGTATTACTGACGGATCATACCCAACTTTGCCACCATTGCCATCCCTCTGACCGATCTGACGAAGGATTGAGGGTCGGGCATGGTTAAGTGGAATCCCGAAGCCGAGAAGGCATTCCAGAAGTTAAAGCAAGCCCTTTGTGTACAACCGGTGCTCGTGACCCCAGACTTCACAAAGGAGTTTGTTGTACAAACAGACGACTCTGAAGTGGGACTAGGTGCTGTTCTGTCCCAGATCAGAGATGGGGATGAGCGCCTGGTCATCTACTTAAGCAGGAAACTAGCTTAACAGGCATGAGAGGAACTATGCCATTGTGGAGAAGGAGTGCCTGGCTATCAAGTGGGCCTTAGAGGAGCTGAAGTACTACCTCTTAGGAAGGTTCTTTAGGCTAGTCACCAACCATGCCCCCCTGAAGTGGATGTGTGACAACAGTGAGAAAAATAGCAGGGAGTCTAGGTGGTTTCTGGCCCTACAGCCATTTAAGTTCACAGTGGAACACCAGACGGGAAGACTCAAAAACAATGTGGATGCCCTCTCTCGGGTCCACTGTATGTTTAGAACAGTTGCTCAGCCATAGGGGAAGGATATGTCACAGTATTTGAGGCAAAGTGGTAGACGGACACTACATGTCACCTCGTATGCATTTATTGGGACTGGATTAAATGCAGTCTGGGCTGGATTTTACCAGCCACCGTGGCAGGGCTGGTTCCGGTCCGGAGTTTGTGGTCCACTGGAGTCCACCAGCAGGTGGCTTAAATAATCGGGAAGAGATCTCACTTGAGCGCTGTCCTGGAACTCAGAGGGATCTGAGGGAGCTCTGTGTCTGTTTGGACTTTAAAAAGGCAAGGTTTACATTTTGGCTTATGTTTTGTGGGTGTCGGGGCCCTACACCGTATAGTGAGGAAACTATACTGTTTAATTTAGCGTCGAATGACAAGGACTTATTTTCTGTTTGGTTTGTTTTATAACCTGCAAACCTTTTTCTAAATAAATTGGCAAGCCAAAAGAAATTGCCTGACTAATTTCCTCAGGAAAGATGATCCCCACGAGCTAATCTCTAACAATGTATATACCATATTTTCCGGCGTATAAGGCGACTGGGCATGTAAGACGACCCACTAATTTTCCAGTTAAAACATAGGTTTTGGGCTATACTCGCTGTATAAGACTACCCCCTTCTGGGCTTCATATTTCCTTCTTTTTGCTGGAGCCATGATGGGGTAATCTGTCAGCCCGCTGGATGTGTGGTAATACTGTATGTACTGTATCTTCAGCTACTCACAGTATACATACAGTATGCTGTGCTGAGCCAATCACGGCGAGCAATGTATTCTATAATGAATACAAAGCCTGCTCGGGTTGGCAGAGATTGTAACATCATGAGCCCTCCTCTCTGACTCAATCAGAGCAGGGTTTGTATTCATTAATAGAATACATTGTTTGCCGTGATTGGCTCAGCTCGGTATACTGTATGTAGCCAAAGCTACATACAGTATTACCGCACATCCAGCAGGCTGACAAATTAGGGACATTTGTTTTGGCCCAAATGAACTAAAGGTTCACATTTTATACCCCGCATATAAGATGACCCCCGATTTCTAGGGGATGTATAAAAAGTTGTCTTATACACCGGAAAATAGGGTATTTTTTTATTATTATTTATTTCAAAAAATTACATTTCAATGAAATTTGTAGATTTGTATATTGCAAAATAAAATCTGTAATTTTGCAGTAAAATTATTTTTAGCAGAATTATCTGTCTCATTTCTATAAAATGACTAGCTGCATATTTATCCTAGGTCTCTGACCCAAATGTAAGTGCAGATTTTGTCAGGGACTCTGTAAGAGCAGATTCTGATGCAGACACTGATGGTGATTCTGATGTAAAAGTGGACTCTCATGGGGACCCTAATGTAAGGGGGAACTCAGATTTAAGGACAGGTTCTGACAGGGACCCTGATGTAAGGGCAGATTCTGATCGGGACTCTGATATAAGGCAAGACTTTGATGGGGACCCTGCTGTAAGAACAGACACTGACAGGGACCCTGATGTAAGGGCAGATTCTGAAGGAAACTATGATATAAGGGCAGACTCTGATGGGGACCCTGTTGTAAACGGGTGCTCTGATGGGCACCCTGGTGCAAGGCAGAGCTCTAACACATATATATGTGGCACAAAGTCCAAAAAAGTTCCTGCTGCACTGATAAGTCTATAGTGAAGGTCTTTACTGAGTGTAGCTGTGCAGCTACAGCAAAAGGTAGATAAGTTCACTATTTCAGGGCCCTTGTGTAGGGGAGCGGAAGCAAGCTCCATGATATGCAAAGAAAGAAAGAAGAAATACAGACACCTCTGAGTGTAGACTGTTAAAGCCTATTTAAAAATCACAATAAGTAGAACTCTCCCATGTAGGACAATAATAACAGGCGCATTATGGAAGGTTGTTGGTCTGGAGGTGCATCGAATTCACTGGTCCATGGTAGAGAGCTGTCCTAGCCGCTCTGATGGCTGGCAAGATGGTGATGTGATGGAGGAAAGCCATAGCTGAGGGTTAGAATGCTCCCTGGACCACAGTGCTGGTTGGGATGACGTCACCGGCGTGCTCACTACGCGTTTCCAAGTGGGCGCAGCCTGGTGGTGGGAGAAATGCACGCTCCTTTTTCAAGCTCCAAGGGGGAGCTCTGATGTAAGGACAGATTCTGATGGGGACTCTGATGTAAGGGCAGATTCTGATGGGGAGTCTGATATAAGGGAAGACTCAGATAGGGGCCCTGTTGTAAGGCAGTGCTCTGATCTAAGGACAGATTCTGGTGGGGACTCTGATGTAAGGGGGACTCTGGTGACCCTGATATAAGGGCAGACTCAGATGGGAATCAAGGAGTAAGGGTGGACTCTGATGGGCACTCTGATGTAAAAGTGAGCTCTAATGGGGACCTCTGATGTAAGAGCAGACTCTAATGTGAACATGGGGCTGATATAGAGGTTTCTGAGGCTGGCTATAGACGGAGCAAATGTTTTTCTCACCTCCGTGAGAACACCGTGATTACTAATCGCATGTAAAATCTGGCAGGCTGGTTGTACCCAATCAACTTGGGTACATTCAGCCTGCCCATATATGTTTTAAGCTCAGCTGGTTCCTGCTGAACCGTCTGAGATTCAAACTGTCTATGGCCAGCTTAGGTTTCCACTGCGTTGCTGCCTGCATACTAAGTAGTTAAGCATGATGAAGTTCCAAAATAAGGTAAACTAACCATATGTCCAAATTTGTTAACATTTTAATTCTAACATTTTCATTGTTCATACATCTGAAGGGATCTGCTTGTAGATCTGTGTCCGTTTTCGGTATAACGTTCCTGTGTGAGCAAATATTTTAACAATATATTATATTAATATTGAGCAAATGTACAGTCAGGTCCATAAATATTGGGACATTGACACAATTCTAATCTTTTTGGCTCTATACAGGCTGTAATTGACTACAAAGGATTTGCAACCAAGTATTAAAAAAGTGAAAGTTTGATTTATGATTGTTAATCTGTCCCATTACTTTTGGTCCCTTAAAAAGTGGGAGGCACATATACAAACTGTTGTAATTCCTACACCGTTCCCCTGATTTGGATGTAAATACCCTCAAATTAAAGCTGAAAGTCTGCAGTTAAAGCACATCTTGTGCGTTTCATTTCAAATCCATTGAGGTGGTGTATAGAGCCAAAAAGAATAGAATTGTGTCGATGTCCCAATATTTATGGACCTGACTGTATCTGATGAGCATTTGAAGTCTCTTCTAATTATTGGCTCCTCAAGCTTGAAACCTCAGTTCAGTGATATTTGGAAATTAAAAAAATAATTTCCATCATTCGCATTAATCTTCTCACAAAACATGGAGCGAACGACTCTTGTTCTTCATGTCTTCTTTACGATTGAAAACCCCAATTGCCATATTTGTGTAAAAAGACGCAGACTGAGTTTATTTTTATTTAACCTTTATGGCTCAAGCTTATTTTGCTTTGTTTTACCAATGTTCCTTCTCTCTTGTTCCGCATCGTATCATGCTGATTACAACAAAGATCCAAGTATAACTTTTTTTTTATTCATTTACAGTTTGCTTATTCTTTTTTTTTTTTGTAAAATATATGATGTAGCTCTTGCACCGAAAACTTTGGAGACCCCTGGTCTGACGGAAGAATTTTTGTGTTAATTAGCTTTTTCAGAGCAGGCGAAGAGAGAACAGAGTTATGTTAACATTTTCACCACCTGGTCTGATATGGCGGAAAGCCAAGTTTTCTCCTTGGAAGAGCCAAGATGTTCAATGAAAGTTGCCTGCAGCTGTGGGCGAAAGAAAATACAATTATAGAATAAAAAAGAACAACAATCGCTAACACATCAACATAGTACATCACCTTTATCTCCTTAGTCCCTTGTTGTTTAATAGAAAAATCAATCAGAAACTAACAACTTGAGTGAGATACAAGAGATGTTCAATGCAACTTTACTCTTCAAAGGCAGGCTGCTCAGAAGACAGGTACCTGAACCAGAATTAGCAAACCTTGGGACAGGTGGGTAATGATACAATATGAATATATAAGTGGTTTTCCTTTTCTTTTATGACAGCTGTATGTGTAATAACATTATATACAGCATACACAGGGCTGGGACAAGGGGTGGGCAGGAGGGGAGGTTGCCCTGGGCCCAGTAAAGCAAAGGGGTAAAAAATGGTTGCCATGTGTTAATCCTGTGAAGGGGGGTGCAATTCTGCATCCTTGCCCTGGGCTCTGGATGACCCTGTCGCGGTACTGAGCATGCCTTTTCATATACACAGGACTGTGGGCAACCAGTACTGATCACTCCTGTGTCCATTTATCAATGAAGCACAGTAGACACATAATTAGCAAAGCTTAGGTCAGGTGGGTAATGATACAATATGAATATATAAGTGGTTTTCCTTTTCTTTTTTTACAGCTGTATGTGTAATAATATTATTAACAGCATACCTTTTCATATGCACAGGGTCACTATTAAGGCAGTACTGCCAGCCCTCCTGTACTGGACCTGGGCCCCATCAGTTCAAAAGGGGGGCCGAGACAGGAGGGCCAGCTGTACTGTCTTATTGACAACTCTTGTGACTCCCCTTGCAGTGCTGCTGGCTTCTCCTTCTTTTTCTCCCTCCAGCTGCACTGCAGGGGGATCAGTATCTGTCACCTTAACTGCCCTGCTTCCGGGTCCTTCTTTTTGCCCCCCCCCCTCCCCTGCAGCACTGCCAGCTTTCTGCCTCTCCTGCCAACAGCTGCTGCAGGCACACAGGGGGATTGTTTCAGGATGCAGAGTATGGGGGGGGGGTGATCAGTACTGATCACTCCTGTGTCCATTTATCACTGGAGCATAGTAAACAGAGATATAGCAAACCTTGGATCAGGTGGGTAATGACACAATATGAATATACCGGTATGTGGTTTTCCTTTTCTTTTTTGACAGCTGTATCTTTAATAATATTATACCCAGGGCCCTGACAAGGGGTGGGCAGGAGGGGAAGTTGCCCTGGGTGCAGTGTAGCAAAGGGGTAAAAAATGTATGCCATTCTACTGCATGTTTCAGGATGAAGAGCAGGGGGGTGGTAAATAAGTCCTATTTACCAGCACCTTCTTTTCCTGAATGAACACAGTGAGTGAACAGTACTGATCAGTTATGTGTACATTTATCACGGAAGCATAGTAAACACAGTTTAGTATGCTTTCATGTGTGAATGAACAGGAAGCCACTCTGCACAGAGCACTTCCCATTCACTCACTGTCCAGTGCAGCTGAGGCTGCAGAGAAAGGGACTGGGAAATTCCTGTCCTTATTTCCTTTTTTCTGTCTGAAAAGTGAGACATTAGGGTTTTTATTAGACATCTGATATTTCACCAGTCCAAAAATGTAAAATTCTAAAAAATAATTTGGAAAAAATTAACGACTCGCTCAAATGTGTTTTGCTCTCTGAGCAGCAGTCAGTATTTGGATCGCTCTTTAAACCGCATTTGGCAGGAGGTGAAGAGGCACACTGCCGCCTCACTGCCTGCTTTAACCCTACACTAGTGTACCACAACTACAGTGCTCTTCACCTGAATGAGTCTTATTTGATGGGGCTATAATTTCTGCCATGGCTGTGAAGCATAATATTGCGTTTATGGCTATTTATCAAAAATATTACTTGATATTTTTGTATGGCGGGGGGCTGTCAGGTAGGCTGTATGGGGGTCCCGTGATTTCTAACAGCACTCCTGCATATTGTGAGGGATTATCTCAGTGGGTATCGCCTTCCCTGGGAAAAAGGTAGTTCAAATTGAAGATTTTCTGAAAATCTGACTTGTAGCCAGGTTTATTTTAAAAGGTTGCAGGTAAATCAAATAAACAAAACAGAAAATAAATCCTTGCCATCCAGGCACTAACTAAACAGTTTCAGTTTTCTTAACTCAGAGGTAAAGGGCTTCTCCCAGTCACCCACAAAACAAAGATAATGTAAACCTCTTTTCAGTCACAAAGCAAAGTTCATTTCATCATGAGTCCCAGGTCAAAGCCATTATCTGATCCAGGTCAGCTTCCTTTATACCACCTGTTGACGGACACAAGTTGACCGCAAAATCTGGTCCGAAACCCACCCTGCCAAGGTGGCTGGTAAAACCCGGACCGGATTCCACCGCAGAACATAACGTCCATCAATCACCTTGCCTTTCATAATTCCACAATATACATACATAACATTCATTGGAAGTCACTGCAAACTGTCCAGGGGGTATATGCCTGGGTGCACGGCAGCAAAGTAACATCGGTAAATAGGTAGAAAGTATTAGAGGCAGATGGTGAATCTTTTCATCAGGGAAAAAAGCAATAAAAAGCTGTATAATGATCAAAGTGAAGAGCGCTGGATTACTTAGTATGTTGTAATCTGAGATGTAAAATGTGTGGAGATTGGTATGCAGCTCTTTGAGGACCCTTTGGAGCAGTCCATGTGTAATCATAAAAGCTAATGCATTTTGAGTGCAAGACTGACTTCCTCAGCCTCAGCTTGAAATGCATCAGACGAGCTCAGCTCTGAAGAAGAGGGTCTTTCCTTCTATGTATTAGAGAAGCTAAGCTCTAAAGAAGATGGTCTTGCCTTTATACATGCCAGAGGAGCTCAGCTCTGAAGAAGAGGATCTTGCCTGAAAATGCATTAAAGGAGCTCAGCCCTAAAGAAGAGGGTCTTGCCCTCAAAACATGTCAGAATAGCTCAGCTCTGAAGAAGAGGGTATTGTCTCAAAATGTATTAGAGCAACTCCCGTCTGAAAAAGATGGTCTTGCCATTGAAATGTGAGAGCTGAGCTATGAATAAGAGGATCTTCCCCTGAAAAAGCATAGAAGAACTCAGGTCCCAGGATGGGTCTTGCTTGTAAAATACAGCAGCTGAGGTCAGCTCTGAAGAAGAGTGTATTGCCCTTGAAATGTGAATAAAAGCTCAACTGTCTCCCTCTCGAATTATGTAGAGCAGTATTTCTCAGTTTTTTCAGTCGAGGCACCCTTACAAATTATAGACAATCTCAAGGCACCCTTTAAAATTATGGACAGTCTCGAGGCACCACATTCTAAAATGTTAAAAACTATGCATGCAGCAACATCCACACGTAGGACACCCAACATTAGAGGTGTTTTGTTCTTCCAAAGCAAATACACTTTTGCACACTGGTACCGATTAGTGTTCCAATGTTTCTATTCTTCCTCAATTTCTCTCCATCAGTCAGCTAATGTCACCCCAGTGCTGATGGAGAGAGGCACAGGAGGCTCAAATAAGGGTGCTGTGGAGGCAACAAACATCCTCCTTTTTAACTGATGTCATTGGTTGTTAGGATGCCAGTGTCTAGAAAGACGTAATGGTGCATAGTGAAAGCCCATGGCTTTGTGAACCTAAAAAGCAGGCTTGATCCACCTGCTGGCTTGTATAAAATTTGTATATATTTTTAGGCCTTTTGTCCCAGTATGGGTCTTGCCTGTAAAATACAGCAGCAGAGCTCAGCTCTGAACAAAAGCGTATTGCCCTTCAAATGTGATTAAAAGCTCAACTGTGAAAAGAAGGGTCTCCCTCTCCAATTGTGTAGAACACAGCTGTAAGGAAGAGGGTTTTATCCTCTAAATGCATCAGCAGAGCTTAGCTCTGAAGTGGAGCGTCTTGCACTCAAAATGCATTAGTGGAGCTCAGCTCTAGAGAAGATGGTCTTTCCCTTGAAATGTGTCAGAGAACTCAGCTCTGGAGAAGAGAGAGTCTTGGCCTTGAAATGTGTCTGTGAGCTCAGCTCTGAAGAAGAGGGTCTTGTCCTTGAAATGTGTCCGTGAGCTCAGCTCTGAAAAAGAGGGTCGTGTTCTTGAAACACATCAGAGAACCCGAGCTCTAAAGAAGATGGTCTTGCCCTCAAAACATGTCAGAAGAGCTCAGTGCTGAAGGAGGTATTGCCTCAAAATGCATTAGAGGAGCTCAGCTCTAAGAAGATAGTCTTGCCCTTGAAATGTGTCAGAGAGCTCAGTTATGAAGAAGATGGTCTCCCCTCAAAATGAATTAAAAAGCTCAGCTCTGAGGAAGAGGATTATGTCTTTTTAAAATACAGCAGTAGACATCAGCTCTGAAGAAGAGGGCCTTGCCCTCAAAATGTGCCAGTGAGCTCAGCTCTGAAGAATAGGTTCTTGCCCTCGAAATGTGTCAGTGAGCTCTGCTCTGAAAAAAAGGGTCTTGCCAATTAAATGCATTAGAGAAGCTGAGCTCTTAAGATGACCTTGCCCTCAAAATTCATTAGATGAGCTCAGCTGTAGAGAAGGTGGTTTTGCCCTTGAAATGTGGCAGAGAACTCAACTCTGAAGAAGAGAGTCTTACCCTCAAAATGTGTCTGTGAGCTCAGCCCTGAAGAAGAGCATCTTGTCCTTGAAAAGCCTTAGAGGAGCTCAGCTCTAAAGAAGATGATCTTGCCCTTGAAATTTGCCAGTGAGCTGAGCTCTGAAAAAGAGGTTCTTGCCACTGAAATGTGATTAAAAGCTCAACTGTGAAGAGAAGGGTCTCCCTCTCGAATTGTGTAGAGCACAGCTGTCAGGAAGAGGGTATTGCCCTTTAAATGCATTAGCAAAGCTTAGCTCTGAAGAAGAGGGTCTTGCTCTTGAAATCCATTAGAGAAGCTGAGCTCTTAAGAAGATGGCCTTGCTGGAATAGGTTACATTGTTCACGCATGATTGTTATTATTTTTTTGCCATTCGTACCCATTCATCCGGCTCTATCTCCTATGTCCTACTGTATGGTTGACATTGTTCAATGTTCACCCTTTTTCTTTTTCTGTTCTTCCTGACAACTTCAATAAAAAATATTGAACAAGAAAAGAAGATGGCTGTGCCCACAAAATGCATTAGATGAGCTCAGCTCTATAGAAGATGGTCTTGCCCTTGAAATGTGTCAGAGAACTCAACTCTGAGGAAGAGAGTCTTGCCCTCGAAATGTGTCTGTGAGCTCAGCTCTGAAGAAGAGGGTCTTGTCCTTGAAATGTCTCAATGAGCTCAGCTCTGAAGAAGAGGGTCTTGCCCTTGAAACACATTAGAAATACTGAGCTTTGAAGAAGATGGTCTTGCCCTCAAAACATGTCAGAAGAGCTCAGCTCTGTAGAAGGGGGTATTGCCTTAAAATGCATCATCAGAACTCAGCTCTGAAGCAGAGGGTCTTGCCCTTGAAATGTGATTAAATGCTCAACTGTGAAGAGAAGAGTCTCCCTCTTGAATTGTGTAGAGCACAGCTGTAAGGAAGAGGGTCTTGTTTTCTAAATGCATCAGCAGAAATTAGCTCTGAGGAAGAGGATAGTGCTCTCGAAACGCGCCAACACTATGCACTAGTTAGGTGACAGCAGTTGATTGCTGAACGAGTCTCTTTATCTGGTGTACTGAGGGTGCCACTGCTTAGATAATTGATATGTGCTGTTTTTAGGCATCTTGTGCATATGGCTAGGTTTTGTTGACAAACTTTTATTTTTGTTTGTTTGCTCCCTTGCTGAAAAAGTGCAGGACAAACCTGCTTGGACTGTTATGGGTGTCCTTGGTTCGTGCATGGGTAACGCTACCAGTACATGCTGAGCCTGCTTCCCATTACAAATGGGGAGGTAATGATTACATCACTCACTACTATAGAAAAATGTTATAGCATGGTAATTCTGATCATGTGTTCTTGCTGTCCTGAATAATAAATTACCCACTCGGTATGAAAGCTATGTTGCGCAATGCAGAGACGGACAAGGAGCTGAAATGTTTTATCCCTTGAATGATAACAGTAGTGACTGTAAACACTGGTGTGCTAAGCCTAGGTGTATTAATTTGTCCCCCTGGCTGGAAGAACTTGCTCCCTGTATGTCCTTGTTGGGAGCAGGTGTCATTTTGGGATTACCATACTCCAATTCACACAACCCGTGTCCACTCAGCTCACAGAGAGATCATGTCACACATCATATGTATTGCCAAGCATTGGAGATCAGAGTGCTTCCCTAGAGGCCACTCTCCTCTACTTTTCCACTTACAGCCAATCCCAGGACAGATTTACTGGGATCGTGTCCAGATCTCGGCCATCTGCTAGCAGCTGCAGCCTGTCTCATGCTCGGTCAGGGGAAAGTTCCCTGTTTCCACTCAAGAAATCTTGCATGATACAAGGGACTTTATTTGCATGTGAAAACAACTTCTCTGATACCTGCAATGAAATTACTGTGAGTTTTTATCTTGCAAAAATATAGACATTGTGTCTGTGTGTGTGTATACAGTGCATGTGTATATACAATGAGGTTGATTTACTAAAACTGGAGAGTGCAAAATCTGGTGCAGTTGTGCATGGTAGCCAATCAGCTTCTAACTTCAGATTGTTCAATCAAGCTTTGACAAAAATAAATACTGGAAGTTGGTTTCAGTGCAGAGATGTACCAAATTTTGTGCTCTACAGGTTTAGTAAACCTATATATATATATATATATATATATATAATGAGAGTCGGGACGTGTCCTCCAATATAATGAATTTACTGAAAAATTTCTTCATAACATATCGTTCAGCTGGAGGACATTTCCCGACTTTCATTTTTTATTAATTGTGGTGGATTGTTGGGAGCCCACCGTGACACAGCTCCAGGAAGATTGCCTGAGGTGCATAACGGGGTGACTCACCCAAGTGAATATATATATATATATATATATAAAGAGCTGCACCAGATTTTAGGATGCAATGCACTTATTAAATTTTTTTATAACTATAGCTATCATTCATCAGGTTCATCGTGATCAAAACTTGGGGTGAAAAAAAAGTCCTATATCTTTCAAAAGCTGGTGAAAACTTTTTAGGGTAAGTACGGGATTTTTTTTTTTTAAATTAAAATTCGTTGTTTCATTTTTGTTAATTTTTTATTTTATCTTTAATTTTTTCGTAGTCTTTCATCGGATTTTAATGTTGAACTGGATGTATGTGTAAAAAGGTTATAAGACTTGTTTATTTATTGGTTTTCCCTCTTGATAGACCCCTTCATATTTCGTATCTTAAAAATATAGAAACATAGAAGATTGGTGGCAGAAAAAAAAGATCAAGTGGTCAATTGAGTTTGCCCCAAATGAGTTTGCCCCAAATATATGTGTGTGTATATATATATATATATATATATATATATATATATATACATATACTGTTTGGGGCAAAGGAATGTAAAGATTTACAGAAGATGAGACAACTAAAAAAAAATATATACTATTCATAATATATATATAATAAATATTATATATTTTATCTGCCTCATCTTCTGTAAATCTTTACAGTCCTTTGCCCTGAACAGTATATATACAGTGGGGAAAGTAATTATTTGATCCCCTGCAGATTTTGTAAGTTTGCCCACTTACAAATAAATGAAGGGTCTATACTGTTTTATCATAGGTGTATTTTAAATGCTAGAGATAGAATGTCAACCAAAAATCCTGAAAACAACACGATACAAATGTTAAAAATTAAGTTGCAGTTCAGAAAGTAAAATAAGTATTTGATCCCCAAGCAAAACATGACTTAGTATTTGGTGGAGAAACCCTTGCTGGCAGCACAGAGGTGTAGTTGGTTACCAGGTTTGCACACATCTCAGGAGGGATTTTGATCCATTCTTCTTTTCAGATCTTCTCTAAATCCTTAAGGTTACTTGGCTGTCAATTGGCAACTCGAAGTTTCAGCTCCCTCCATAAATTTTCTATAGGATTAAGGTCCTTCACCCTGAACAGTACTGTATATATACAGTGAGGAAAAAAGTATTTGATCCCCTGATGATTTTATACGTTTGCTCACTGACAAAAAAATGATCAGTCTATAATTTTAATGGTAGGTTTACTTGTGAGAGACAAAATAACAACGAAAAAATCCAGAAAAACACATTTCAAAAAAAGTTATAAATTGATTTGCATTTTAATGCATGAAATAAGTATTTGATCCCTTCGCAAAACATGACTTAGTACTTGGTGGCAAAACCCCTGTTGGCAATCACAGAGGTCAGATATTTCTTGTAGTTGGCCACCAGGTTTGCACACATCTCAGGAGGGATTTTGTCCCACTCTTTGCAGATCCTCTCCAAGTCATTAAGATTTCAAGGCTGACGTTCGGTAACTCGAACCTTTAGCTCCCTCAACATATTTTTTATGGGATTAAGGTCTGGAGACCTCTCCAGGACCTTAATGTGCTTCTTCTTGAGCCACTCCTTTGTTGCCTTGGCCATGTGTTTTGGGTCCTTGTCATGCTGGAATACCCATTTTCAATGCCCTTGCTGAGGGAAGGAGGTTCTCACCCAAGATTTGATGGTACATGACAGCGTCCATCGTCCCTTTGATGCAGTAAAGTTGTCCTGTCCCCTTAGCAGAAAAATACCCCCAAAGCATAATATTTTCACCTCCATGTTTGACCTGGGGATGGTATATTTGGGGTCATAGGCAGCATTCCTCCTCCTCCACACATTCATGTCCTTCACGGCGTAGTGCGTTACCAATTGTTTTCTTGGTGACTATGGTCCCAGCTGCCTTGAGATCATTGACAAGATTCTCCCGTGTAGTTCTGGGCTGATACCTCACTGTTGTTATAATCATTGAAACTCCACAAGATTACATCTTGCATGGATCAAGCAAATAAAAGGGAAAGGATTGAGCCGCTCCAGGTGGGATAGTTGTAGCTTCCAACCTCTGGACGGTGCAGGTCCAGTCCGTGGTCTGTAAAGTAGTAGGTAGCAAAGAGAGGTATGACTGCACTCCAGGATATGAAGCTAATGTAGAAAGATTTTATTGAAGTTTAAAATCTATAAAAGACACCCAGCAACATCACAGGACTACATGCAAATGAGGCAAAGGATTAACATGTTTCACGACCTACATGTAGCTTAATCATAATCGTCTTTCATGGAGCCTCAGACACAGGGAGATTGACAGTTTTGTGTTAAAGCGGAGTTCCACCCAAAAGTGGAACTTCCGCTTTAAGTCCTCCTCCCCGGCTCCAGATGCTGAAACTGAGCTTTTGGGGAGGAGGGGGGGTGGGGATACCCTATTTTTAGGGGTACTTCCGCCCCGGTCGCCTTAGGCGATCGGAAGTGGAAGGACTCCTTCCCCCTCCCTCCCGAAGTCTTCTGGGACACAGGACAGGTCCTAGAAGACTTCGGGACCAATCACAATGCGCAGCGCCGCTCGCGCATGCGCAGTGTGCGCCCGGCCGGGTGCCCACAGTAGCAGTGCTGGTGCCGCGGAGGGGAGGGGGAGAGGAGCGAGGCTCCGTGCGGCTCCATCGCTGGACCGGGAGACAGGTAAGTGTTGGTTTATTAAAAGTCAGCAGCTACACTTTTTGTAGCTGCTGACTTTTAATAAACCTAAGGAAAGGGTGGAACTCCCCTTTAATTGCATTTGCGAATAATTGCACCAACTGTTGTCACCCTCTCACCAAGCTGCTTGTGTAGGTCTGTAGCCTTGCGTAGGTCTACAATCTTGTCCTTGACATCCTTGGACAGCTCTTTGGTCTTGGCCATGGTGGAGAGATTGGAATCTGATTGATTGATTGCTTCTGTGGACAGATGTCTTTTATACAGGTAACAAGCTGAGATTAGGAGCACTCCCCTTAATAGAGTGCTTCTGATTTCAGCTTGTTACCTGTATAGAAGACACATGGGAGCCAGAAATCTTGCTGATTGATAGGGGATCAAATATTTATTTCATTCATTAAAATGCAAATCCATTTAAAACTTTTGAAATGCATTTTTCTGGATATTTTGTTTTTATCCTGTCTCTGTAGTAAAATAACCCTACCATTAAAATTATAGACTGATCATTTCTTTGTCAGTGGGCAAACATACAAAATCATGGAAAGTGATGTGGAAAAATGGCGCTACTGTGTTCGAGGAGCAGTGGGGTTATAGACCGTATGATGTGAGCGGCGGCAGCTCCTCTGAGTGAACAAGGTCCTGATGCCCTTGTAGAAGGTACTGTGGAAAATGAGAAGGTGAGGGCCCCGGCCTATGGCAAGTGTGAGCAGTGAATGAAATTATATGATGTGTGAAACATAAGACCATGGGTTAAATGAAAAAAAGGAATTAAAAGAAAAAGATTTGACTTATGGTGGATCAAAAATCGGCTGCCTAAGTCAGGGACACAATGGATCCCGGAGAAGGGGGTACAGGTGGAACGAGTGGTGCAATTTCCGCTGGGCTGCAGCTGGTAGATGGTGAAAAGGAGGCTGTGGGTGGTAGGTGACACAGCAGCCAGCAAAAGAGTTAAACAGCACTGAGAGTGATGAGATGTGATGCTGGTGCTGTTTAATGTCCTTCCAGGATAAGGAGACTGCTGGAGCCGGCTCAATGGTATCCAGGGTTGTTGTCCAGAGGAGGCAGCGCTGTGCTGTACTGGGTAGGGGAACACTATGGAGCTTGCCTATGGATGAGTCCAAGCATATAAGCTGTTATGCAAGGCTGGCTGATAGGGACCGGGTAGGAACGGCAAAGTGCCCTGCAGTGAACCTGCGTTCCCGGCTAGTCTCCCGACTCCAGTATGGTGAGCAGTGAATTCTTGACATCACAAGGATAGCGTGGTGACGTAGATAGGCGTGGTTATGGGCGTGGTTTACGCGTTTCAGGGCCCCGCCCCTTTATCAAAATCAATAGAAGAAAAAACTTGCAAAATCAGCAGGGGATCAAATACTTTTTTCCCCTCACTGTGTGTGTGTGTGTATATATATATTGTGGAGAGATATATATTGTGTAGAGGCGACCCCGTGTCACTCTGTGTTTTGGCAATCTATGCCTGATTTGTTTGCTGATTACACACCTGTGAGCTGGGTTCATAGTCATCCCAGAGATAGATAAATAGCAGAGTGCTGCGCAATTAGTGTGAATACACAGCTCTATCCAGTCTGGGTGATATAATAATCAAACAAAGTGCTAATAATTGATAAAGTGACTAAGTGCATAAATACATATAAAACCTATACACCAATACAGGTCAAATAGGTCTCTCAATATGCTGAAGACCAAACAAATAATAAACTGTGCCTTAGTGCAATAAATTGTGCAAAAATGAATAAATAAGTAACATATAGAATATAACACAATATGTAACTGCTTGCGCAAGTCCAGATGACATTCAGATGACTAAGTTAAAGTGTCTCTTAAAACAGTCCCACTAAGTTCCAACACGTGTCTTAGTGCTTCACAAAGTGCTCAATGGGTCCATAAGGTGCTTAAAGTAGTGCAATTGGAGACAATCTGGTGGGTTGCTCTGCACACCACCAGGGGGCCTTGCGTGATGGTGCTATCCCCAACCGTGCTCTCAAAACTCTCACCTCCAAAGCGCAACACTTGCGCCTTCAGCTATGCATCAACAAGCTGCAACACAGGATCTGTCCCTTTAAGGTCGTGCTTCAGTCAGCCGCTTTAGCTCCTGTCCCGCCTCTGTCCTACGGTGATTTCTAGCGTCACATCTCCCCCTCACAGACATGTGTAGAAAGAATAGGCTCCCATAGTGCAGCAATGTTATATAAAATCAATTTATTATAAAAAAGGCTGCTTACATTAAAACTGGAATGAACGAGCGTATTCGATAATATCATTGGCGTTGCCGTCTCTTGCTGTACTTCCGGTATTCGGTACGTTCTGGGTCCGTTCCTGGGTAGCGCAGGGGACTTTCACAATTTCTATCCCAGAGATAGAGCTTAGGGTTTCCGCTTGGAGACAGCTCCACCCAGGCAGACAGGAAGTCTGGCCGAGGAGTCAGGAGACACGAGGTCTCTCTATGAGTGTCAGGAGGACACCCATGTTCTTTAGGAAAGAGAGACTGCAGCTGGCTCTGAGGATCAACCCTAAGGCTTCATGCATACAGGACTTTAAAAAAAGTCCAAAAACCGTCAATTTATCAATGATTTTTCAGCCTTTACCAGCGTTATATTACCAGCATTTTTGCACTTTTTTTTCGCATTTTTAACCACTTGCCGACCGCCAACCACAGGTTGACGGCGACAAGGCAGCTCGATATCGCAAACCGCTGTCAGATCGTGCACTGTGAGCGCGTGCACGCCACCCACTGTGTTCGGGGGGGCCAGGGAGTGGCCGGCTACCCGCGATGCCCCCCCGCAGTGAAAGAACGGAGATCTGTGTATGTAAACACAGATCTCTGTTCTGGGAGAGGGGGAAGGGCTGTGATCACAGGCTTCCTCTATATGGAAGCCGTGATCACGCCCCTTCCCCTGCCAGTCAAACACTATCACAGTTAGAACACGCCCAGGGAACACAGTTAACCCTTAGAGCGCGCCCCCCCCAGGTTAACCCCTTCACTGCCAATGGCATTTACACAGTAATCAATGCATTTTTATAGCACTGATCGCTGTATAAATGCCATTGGTCCCAAAAAAGTGTCAAAATGGTCCGACATGTCCGCCGCAATATTGCAGTGCCGCTAAAAAAAATTTTTTTATCACAAATATGAGAAAGAATAAAAATCGGCCAAAACCGTTGAAAAAAATGTTTTTTTTTAATATTTTTTTGTTGGATTTGAACGTAAGAAATTTGGGGTTTTTTTGCAAAATTGTCGCTCTTCTTTTGTTTATAACGGCGATCTGAAATGACGCAGCGGTGATCAAATACCACCAAAAGAAAGCTCTATTTGTGGGAAAAAAAGGACACAAATTTCGTTTAGGTAAAACGTTGCATGACCGCGCAATTGTCAGTTAAAGCGACGCAGTGCCGAATCGCAAAAAGTGCTCTGGTCCTAAAGTGTGAAATCCTTCCGGGGCTGAAGTGGTTAAAGGGCCAGCGATTTTTTTTTTTCCCAATTGATCTAAAAAGTCCAAAAACTTTGAAGATCGACGTTTTTCAGCGTTTTTGAGTGTTTGAACGTTTTTACAGCTGAAAAACATGTCTCAGAACCCTCTGGTCTTGGGTTCTTTTTACAGCTCAAAAACGTCACTGCTGAAAACAGTTGATAACAGCCTGTGTGTGCATGAACACATAGGATAACATGATGGAGGGTTTATTGATTGTAGAAAAAACTGTCTGCAGCTAAAAACAGCTGCTGTAAAACAGTCAGAAAACATCCTGTGTGCATGAGGCCTTAGGCTGCATTTATACCTTAGAGTTTTGTAGCTTGAAGCTACAAAACACTGGAGGAGAAAAAAATCAAGGATTCTCTATGGAGATGGTTCACATCTCTACTCCAAGTCATCTGAAGCTCAAACGAGTCCCGGAGGTATTTTTGTCGGCGAACCAGGCATATTTGGGCGTTTGTATTCCCATAGAAATGAATGGAAAGCTGAAATACCTAGCAACAAATGATGCAACAGATGATAGTTTTCACTATCGGTTGATAAAAAAACACCACAGCCCAAAAATGCTGCATACAAACGTACAAAAATGAGCGATAAACATGCGTCAAAACTCTGAAAAAAAGCTCAAAGACGCTACGCTCAGGTGTGAATGCAGCCTAAGGCCTAGCAGTGGTGCTGCAAGTGAATAAGCCAGGAGGCTGAAGGTTTGAACTGTACAGTAATAGTGGAACCCCCTGCAAGGGAAATTGCTGTTATTTCATTGAATTTTGTTTCTTGAACTTTCCTTTTTAATAAAAGTTGGCTGCCACGCCCTTAAAATGCAGTCTGGACGGACATGTGTTCCTAAAATCACATGCACCACTTTGAATCACCCGATATCTTACAATATACAGTATGTGAGTACACCCCTCACATTTTTGTAAATATTTTATTCTGTCTTTTCATGTGACAACACTGAAGAAATTACACTTTGCTACAATGTAAAGTAGTGAGTGTACAGCTTGTATAACAGTGTAAATTTGCTGTCCCCTCAAAATAACTCCACACAGCCTAAACCGCTGGCAACAAAAGCGAGTACACCCCTAAGTGAAAATGTCCAAATTGGGCCCAATTAGCCATTTTCCCTTCCCAGTGTAATGTGACTCGTTAGTGTTACAAGGTTTCAGGTGTGAATGGGGAGCAGGTGTGTTAAATTTGGTGTTATCGCTCTCACTCTCTCATACTGGTCACTGGAAGTTCAACATGGCACCTCATAGCAAAGAACTCGCTGAGGATCTGAAAAAAAGAATTGTTGCTCTACATAAAGATGGCCTAGGCTATAAGAAGATTGCCAAGACCCTGAAACTGAGCTGCAGCACGGTGGCCAAGAAGACCATACAGCGGTTTAACAGGACAGGTCCCACTCAGTACAGGCCTCGCCATGGTCGACCAAAGACGTTGAGTGCACATGCTCAGCCTCATATCCAGAGGTTGTCTTTGGGAAATAGACATATGACTGCTGCCAGCATTGCTGCAGAGGTGGAAGGGAAGGGGGGGTCAGCCTGTAAGTGCTCAGACCATACGCCACACGCTACATTAAATTGGTCTGCATGGCTGTCACCCCAGAAGGAAGTCTCTTCTAAAGATGATGCACAAGAAAGCCCGTAAACAGTTTGCTGAAGACAAGCAGACTAAGGACATGGATTACTGGAACCATGTCCTGTGGTCTGATGAGACCAAGATAAGCGTATTTGGTTCAGATGGTGTCAAGCGTGTGTGGCGGCAACCAGGTGAGGAGTACAAAGACAAGTGTGTCTTGCCTACAGTCGAGCATGGTGGTGGGAGTGTCATGGTATGGGACTGCATGAGTGTTGCTGGCACTGGGGAGCTAATTCATTGAGGGAACCATGAATGCCAACATGTACTGTGACATACTGAAGCAGAGAATGATCCCCTTCCTTTGGAGACTGGACCGCAGGGCAGTATTCCAACATGGTAACGACCCCAGACACACCTCCAAGACGACCACTGCCTTGCTAAAGAATCTGAGGGTAAAGGTAATGGACTGCCCAAGCATGTCTCCAGACCTAAACCCTATTGAGCATCTGTGGGGCATCCTCATACGGAAGGTGGAGGAGCGCAATGTCTCTAACATTTACCAGCTCCGTGATGTCAAGTGGAAGAGCACTCCAGTGGCAACCTGTGAACTCCATGCCCAAGAGGGTAAAGGCAGCGCTGGAAAATAATGGTGGCCACACAAAATATTGACACTTTGGGCCCAATTTGGACATTTTCACTTTTGTTGACAGCGGTTTAGACATTAATGGCTGTGTGTTGTTATTTTGAGGGGACAGCAAATTTACACTGTTATACAAGCTGTACACTCACTAATTTAGATTGTAGCAAAGTGTAATTTCTTCCGTTTTGTCACATGAAAAGATAGAATAAAATATTTACAAATATGTGAGGGTGTACTCACTTTTGTGAGATACTATATATATATATATATATATATATAGTTTTCTTTTTAATTTTTATTAACTCTGAGTATAGTATCTTCCGTCGCATAAAGGTCTAAAAATAAATCCATAATACGCACACATAGCTATATATGTTATGTATTATTGGGGAAAAAAGTGAGATTTTCAAACACATCTTAAATGGCAGTTTCTTTTTGCATGTTGATTATACACACACATTTTTATTTGTAACATTTTTTTTTTTGCTTAAAAAAAATTAGCATTGTCCTTTTAAATAATGAACAAAATAAACTTTTTAATGACCAGATTAGGTTATGATTGTTATGAATTGCTATATATCATTTCCCTTTGCACAATATTATGAAATATTTCCCTTTGCTAATATTAGGCGCTACTGGAAAGTACAACAGACAACAGTATCTTACTGTGGGGTAGATAATTAAAGCCTAAAATAAAAATGCAATTAGCCATAGCCCATAGAGGATTAACCAACTGCATACTGACACTGCTAAATTTGGATTTAAATTTGGATGAAACATCTAGGGATTTATTTATATATGTTTTTATTCAAGATTCACACAGCCCTTACCCAATATTCATTCATTTTTCTAATTGAATTTAATTTTAAAAATATAAATCCTGGGTGAAAGTTGTGTAAAATTTGTGTGAAAAACATGTATAAATAGACCCTTTAAACTTTAAGGACTTTTTTTCTTAAAATGAATGCATGTATTCCTGGTTTGCTCTCTTTAAAATATATTTTATTTTATTTATTTTCATGAAATAAAGCAAGGCATTGATTTACTAAAACTGGAGAGTGCAAAATCTGGTGCAGCTCTGCATCAAAACCAATCAGCTTCCATTAATTGAACAAGCCGAAGTTAGAAGCTGAATGGCTGCCATGCACAGTTATACCAGATTTTGTACTCTCCAGTTTTAGTGAACCAACTCCTGTATGTCAGTCCGTACATTAGAATTATTATCTGCATAGACCTACAAAGCATCACCTTGCAGGACGCTGTCCGTTAACCATAAGTTTTGTTGCAACAGTAGATGAAAACAGTCCATATCCAAACTATTCTGTCATCAATGTAGAAATTAGGAGCACGAACAGAGAAAATAATAATTCATAATAAAGCCAATCTTCACCCATAAATAGAAACTGCCTCTGGTCCACCCTTCCTCCGCTCTCCGGTTCGGTCCTGCCACCAAAACTGTGCCCGCTGTGCCGCCTAGTATATGTACATCACACGTCATCCCAGGATGCCTTTAGTGTTTCATTCACAGAGGAGGAGGGGGCGGGCCTAGCTGTGTGTCATCGTGAGGCCCGGTGGGTGAACCCAAAGGAGCTGGCGGGATTCCCAATGATGTCACACACAAAACATGATGGCATGGGACCCAAGTGACAATCGTTGAGAAGAGGATCTCGGCTGGAAAATACTGGATCTGCTGGATGGGTGAGAATCTAAACTGTGGAGAAACCAGCAAAAGGTATGGAAGGTAGCTCCCCCAAGTATATGAATCCACACCTATGGTTTAAGTCTAACCGTGGCAGGACTTGACTCAAACCCATAAATGCCAGCCATAAATGGTTTGAATCTCGGTAGAACCATGTATGGGCAGGCTGAATTGTACCCAAGCAAATCGATGGATCAACTTGGGTACAACCAGCCTGCTGGATTTTACATGCGAATATTGCAAGCGGCAGTTATAGCCGCTAGCAATAATTACTGTGTTATCCCGGCGGGGACTGCGTCTTCTGCCCCCTCCCACCGGAAGAATACAATGACTCGGCAGGAGGGATTCCCCTATCAACACTGTCTGGTTGCAGGAAAGAAATTTGCTTCATCCATGGCCAGCCTAAGAGGGGAGTATGGGGGGGGAGGAGATAGCAAAAGGGAGGGAGGAAAAAAGTAAAGCAGGAAAAAAATGCAGAAAAAGGGAGGAGAGAAAAATAAAAAGGGGGAAGAGAGGGATCAAAGGCTGGTCATAGATGAATCAAAATTCCGTCAGTTCCCAGCTGAATTTCAAACCGCCTAGGAAAAGGCTGGTTGTACTGAAGTCAATCCATCAATCAACTTCAGTACAACCAACCTGTGGGGTTTTTTTTTTCCCAATCACTACCGGCAGCTATAGCTGCCAACAGTAATAATTGTATTCTGCCAGTGGGGAAGGTTTCCCGTCCTCCTGCCAGCAGAACACAATACCGCTGCGGGAGGGATTCCCCCTATCAACAATGACTGTGTTGCTGGAGGAATCTAGCTATTTGCTTTCCTTCAATCTGCGGCTGAAGGAAAGAAAATTGCGTAATTTATGGCTTGCGTAAGGTTCCTAACATTGTCAGCATCCCATTCCTTCTATATGTCAAGATTCAAAGATTGACAAGAATAGAAATATAGTCAGCAGAGTAGCTAAATGTATTCCAATAACAACACTTACCTTGAAAGGTTTCCTCCTTTCTTTTAATTATGGCTGTAATAACTTCCATCCTTTTGATGCCATCCATCTGAGTGAACCACTGAGACAGCGTTGGGGTTTCCGACCAACGCCACAGCAGGGGGATTACACCAATGTGCATGTAAAGGGGTAGGTGGCTGGTTGGTTGTTGCGTCCACCATGTTCCCCTCCTCATTGGGCATCAAGTGTGTGTCACATAGGAGGCCTACCCTGGGGTGGATTCTTCTAGGCTTTGCTAGACATTTTGAAAAGGGTCACAGCCTTACACATGGGGTACCTTTTACTGGAACAGATGATGGAACTCGAATAAACTCTCTCAATGTAAAATACATCACCACAATCACTGATGCATTTAACAGGG
>BLSH010459703.1:2694840-2710632 GCA_018402905.1 Glandirana rugosa | reverse complement strand
AGAGTACCGTTTCTTGAGAGACTCCTAGACTTTTTTTCTTAACAACGAGATGTATTTCTACCCCTTCAACCTCTGCAGCAATGCTGGCAGCACTCATACGTCTATTTCCCAAAGCCAACCTCTGGATATGACGCTGAGCACGTGCACGCAACTTCATTGGTCGACCATGGCGAGGCCTGTTCTGAGTGGAACCTGTCCTGTTAAACCGCTGTATGGTCTTGGCCACACAACCTGCTGCAGCTCAGTTTCAGGGTCTTGTCAATCTTCCTCTAGCCTAGGCCATCTTTATGTAGAGCAACAATTCTTTTTTTCAGATCCTCAGAGAGTTCTTTGCCATGAGATGCCATGTTGAACTTCCAGTGACCAGTATGAGATAGTGAGAGTGATAACAACAAATGTAACACACTTGCTCCCCATTCACACCTGAGGCCTTGTAACACCAACGAGTCACATGACACGGGGGAGGGAAAATGGCTAATTGGGCCCAATTTGGACATTTTCACTTAGGGGTGTACTCACTTTTGTTGCCAGTGGTTTAAACAGTAATGGTTGTGTGTTGTTATTTTGAGGGGACAGCAAATTTACACTGTTATACAAGCTGTACACTCACTACTTTACATTGTAGCAAAGTGTCATTTCTTCAGTGATGTCACATGAAAAGATAGAATAAAATATTTACAAAAATGAGAGGGGTGTACTCACTTTTGTGAGATACTGTGTATATATACACAGAGTAATATATTTTAATTTACAGTATTACCAACCACAGTAAGTGTTCCCTGTACAGATCCCTGCTGTACCAATGTAGTTGAAAATGTTTTAATATGAAATAACTTGACTAACCCTAAACTATTAAGTTTCTCAAAGCTTAGCTTGGTATTCTCTCACAATCTCAAACTTGCAATGACCCTTTGAAAGGCGTATGCAGCAGAGCCTCATAAATTGTTATCTGGCACCTAGATAAGTGCATTTCGAGGCAAGGCATTCCACAGTAATGGAAGCCGCCTGGCATTTTTAGTCTATGCATAAACACCAATACATTTTTTTTCCCAGAGGTCAACGTATAATGGCTTTACAAACGACCCCACTTTAGCAGCAGCAGCTGAGACGTTTGATGCCTAAGACTCACTAGTAATAATGAAAGTAATCCTGTTGGCTTCAAGAACAAATTTTGGCTTAACCTTTCAATAGGTACATGTGTTTTGCTTGATTGATACATAATTTTTATTTACTTTTATTTTGGGCCTGTAGCGTATTTTTGGGATTCTTCTGGTTAGGCTTGAATTCCCTTTTCAACAGTATACATTGTTCTAGATGAAAGAGAATCTCCATATAAAAGCCTATATAAACCAACGCCATTATGCCAGTAGTTCCAACAGATTTGTTTTAACAGTTATGACTTTGCTTGGTATATCTCTCTTAACCTTTTCTGTGTTTCAAAAAATGTTAATGGTAATGCTCAACTTACTTTTGTATATAAATAGACGACAAAGCTGATCCTGTAATCTAGCGTCCCTTTGCTTTTATACAGCCCTCCCGGTACTATCCATCCCATTGACACCAATGATGGCACACCTACTGACACTAATGAAAGTGCACTATTCCTCCCACTGACACCAATGATGGGGTACTGTTCCTCCCATTGATACCAAATTTCCAATGATGGGACACTATTCCTCCCACTGACACCAATCATGGGGTACTATTCCTTCCACCGATACCAATGAGGGGGTTCTATTCCTCGCATTGATCCAAATGATGGGGCACTATTCCTCCAACTGACACCAATGATGGGGTGCTATTCTCCCCATTGATAACAATGATGGGGTACTGTTCCTCCCATTGATACCAAATTTCCAATGATGGGACACTATTCCTCCCACTGACACCAATGATAGGGTACTATTCCTTCCACTGATACCAATGAGGGGGTACTATTTCTCCCATTGATCCGAATGATGGGGCATTATTCCTTCCATTAATTCCAATGATAGGCACTATTCCTCCCACTGATACTAATGATGGGGTACTATTCCTTCCCCTGATACCAATGAGGGGGTACTATTCATCCCATTGATCCCAATGATGGGGCACTATTCCTCCTACTGACACCAATGATGGGGTACTATTCCTTCCACTGATACCAATGATAGGCACTGTTCCTCCCACTGATACCAATGATGGGGCACTATTCCTCCCACTAATACCAATGATGGGACACTATTCCTCTTACTTATACCAATGATGGGGCACTATTCCCCCTACTAATACCAATGATGGGGCATTATTCCTTTCACTAATAGCAATGATTGGGCACTATTACTTTTACTGACACTAATGATGGGGCACATTTCCACCCACTAATACCAATGATGGGGCACTATTCCCCCCACTGACACCAATGATGGGACACTATTATTTCCACTGGCACTAATGATGGAGCACTATTCCTCCCATTGACACCAATGATGGGACACTATTATTTCCACTGGCACTAATGAAGGAGCACTATTCCACACACTGACACCAATGATGGGGCACTATTCCTTCCACTAACATGAAAGATGAGGGACTATTCCTTCCACTAATACAAACACTGGAACACTATTCTTCCTACTGATGCCAATAATGGGACTATTCCTTTCACTGACACCAGTGATTGGGCACTGTTGCTTCCACTAACACCAATGATGGGGGGCTATTCCTTCCAGTGACACTAATGGTTGGGCACTGTTCCTTCCCCTAACACCAATGAAGATGGACTATTCCTCCCACTGACAACAATGATAAGGAACTGTTCCTTTCACTAAAGGGTCCTAAGGGGCTCAAGGGATTTCTCGGGGAAACACATGGAGAACATACACAACTAAAGACTTTTTGGGACTTGTGGTGTGCTCTGGAACACTCAGGGCTTTTTTTCAGCAGGAACTTGGTGGAACTCAGTTCCACCACCTCTGATTCTCACCCTCCGATCTCTGTTCACCACTGTCACTTGTAAACACAGAAGCCTGTGCTTACAAGGACAGCTTGCCTCTCCCAGTGGCTCCAGAGATCCCTCCCTGCCCTACATCCATGGCGTGGACAAGGGAGATGCAGGTGCTAGTGCAGTGTGGTCATGGGTGAGAGGGGTGCTGTGTGGTAGGCTGCAACCTCTATGATCACCATCTGTTCCCTGGTGCATTGATGCTAACGCCCACAGATGATCTTCCTGCAAATCAGCAGATGATCTTGCTACTGTCTACAGTGGGAGGAGTTTTGTGGTGCAGAGGTCAGAGCTGAGAAGGGGTGGAAATGAGATGTGGATGGTGGTGCAGAGATAAGGGCCTGTGAAAGAGATCTGAAAACTTCACTCTGTATGTGGTGTACCCCTGAACCCTGCACATGACACAACCCTGATCCCTGCACTCTGTACCTAGCGCACCCCTGAAACCTATACTCTGTACATAGCACACCCCTGATCCCTGCACTCTGTACATTTCACACCCCTTATCCCTGCACCCTCTACGTAATGCACTCCTGATCCCTGCACTCTGTACGTAGCACACCTCTGAACCCAGCACTCTGTACATAGCACACCCCTGAATCCTGCACTCTGACCACACCCACCATTCGATGCGGTTTGTTTGGAAGGGAGGGCATGCTAGAGTTCCTGCACCTATTTTCTGAGAAAAAAAGCCCAGGGAACATCTATTCCCCAGAAGACCCCAAGAACACAGATTTCTCTGCTAGAAAACTGCCAAGAATGGACTTTTCTCAAAGAGACTTCACCAGTGCAGGTAACCTGGGACAGCCACAATTGGGTTTAGTTAGCAGAATGTTGTTATTGCATGTTATACATGTTGTGCCAAGTTTACAGTAAAAGTTGATTCAACTGCTTAGTGGCTAGCCTGACATTACTCAAGGGGTGCATGTGAGGTCTTGGCATTTTAATAGAGAACTTTTTAATAGAGGTTCATAACCACCAAGTGGGGAATGTCTAACATCACTACGACAGACATTCATTCAAAAAGACAAGAAGGAAGAGGTAGTTGCCATAAGTTATTACAAGAAACAGCAACCAGTCATTGGCGTGGTACCTGGTTAGGTGACAGGTTGTCCGGTAGCGAGGGAGTTGGTGCTGATTTCCTCCCTAGCTGTCTGTCTCTGCTGGTCTCCAGGAGTAGACTAGCTTTACGGAGATCTATGGTCTGGGTCACTGGGTACGGGAAGAGAAGAGTTAAGTGAGATCATGCATGAGGTTTGCGCTGTTTTCGAAGGGGCCCCTATTTTGTAACTGTGAGTGACCTAACAGAGGTACAATGACTGGTGGAGTGGACAGAGGCTCAGCCTGTCCCTCTGAATGCAACACATACATCAGTAAAACTGTTTAGGACATCGGCCAAGCAGCAGGAACTCTGTACTTTGGTACTGTACACATGTGGCTCATGTTTGACTCTTCGCATGACCGCAGCTCATGCCTTATCCCGGGCATTAGTGAGCACGCCTTTGGTAGAAGTGTTACCCCATGAGCAAGGGTTAGTGACCCCTTGCAATGCCTGGCATAGTCCAAATAACCCACACGGGGGTAGGCCTCTCATGTGACCCTTGCTTGGCACCCATTGAGGAGGGAAAACATGAAGGACATGACAACCACCCTATCACCCTACTCCTTACAATCTGGACCAATAGACATGAGGCTTAGTTCTGATAGATAGTCAATTGATTGCATTTCAAGGAAGCTGTTACATAATGAAGGTACAGTATCTCACAAAAGTGAGTACACCCCTCTCACCCCTCACCCCTCTGCCTATAGTCTCCTGAAATGTATATATATACACATGATCTCACACAGGTGAGTACACCTCACATTTTTGTAAATATTTTATTCTATCTTTTCATGTGACAACACTGAAGAAATGACACTTTGCTACAATGTAAAGTAGTGAGTGTACAGCTTGTATAACAGTGTAAATTTGCTGTCCCCTCAAAGTAACTCAACACACAGCCATTAATGTCTAAACCGCTGGCAACAAAAGTGAGTACACCCCTCAGTGAAAATTGTCCAAATTGGGCCCAATTACCCATTTTTCCTTGTCGGTGTCATGTGACTCATTAGTATTACAAGGGAAACCAAAGGGGGAGATTGGGCCTTTAAATTAAGCCATGACATAGTAGGGTCACATGCTTCCATTCCTTGATAAAGTGATATGAAACAAATTGTGGGAATGGGACTTTAAATGACACACGTAATGGGAATGAGGTATTTGATGGATATTGATACAAAAATGTAATTTAATGTAGTACACAAATAAATCAATACATATACAGTGTAATTATATAAAATTTTGTTTGCATAGTAAAATTCTCATGGGGAATAGTGAGGTCATGGAAAACGCAGATTTAATGCCTGTATATAATCATGTATATTTATATCAACTTGGATTGGGACACTTTTTACTATGCAAACTTTTATAATGCTACACTGTACAATCATGTTATCATCAACTTCCTTGATTGCCTGTATATGTATTGGTTTATTTGCTTACTACATGAATTCAATTTTTGTATCGATATCCATCAAATACCTCATTCCCATTACGTGTGTCGTTTAAAGTCCCATTCCCCCAATTAGTTTCATATCACTTTATCAAGTGCAGGGATGGAAGCGTGTGACTCTACCATGTCATGGCTTCATTTAAAGTCCCAACTCCCCCACCCCCCCCTCTTTAGTTTCATAATAGGAATGGACACATGTGTTGGTGAATACCCAGACTACAGTGATATTAACCCTTGATCTGCCCCTATTGGTCCCCAATGTACTTCCCCACCGTTTTACCACTCTACCAGTCAAGTTGAATTTTATTCCTATTTTATTATTATGATTTCATAATTGGCACAGTTGTCATTCATTTTATCACCAACTTTAATGGCATAACTATCTCATTTTTTGTGTCCGTGTCTGATGGTGCTTGGGTGTGGGCTGCTGTGCAGCCTGGGTTCCTCAGGGTCTGGGAGCTGTGACGTGCATCATGGGCTCCCTCCGCCCCTGTTCTCCCAACACACGGGAGGGGCAGGTCCTGCCTCACTACGCGTCAGCATCACGTCACCCAGCACTTTTTACTATGCAAACATAAACTTTTATATTATTACACTGTACAATCATGTTATCATCAACTTCCTAGATTGCCTGTATATGTATTGATTTATTTGTGTACTACATTAATTAAATTTTGTATCAATATCTATCAAATAACTCATTCCCATTACATGTGTCATTTAAAGTCCCATTCCCCCAATTTATTTAGTATTACAAGGGAGCGGGTGTGTTAAATATGGTGTTTTCGCTCTCACTCTCTCATACTGGTCACTGGAAGTTCAACATGGCACTTCATGGCAAAGAACTCTGAGGATCTGAAAAAAAGAATTGTTGCTTTACATAAAGATGGCATAGCCTATAAGAAGATTGCCAAGACCCTGAAACTGAGCTGCAGCACGGTGGCCAAGACCATACAGCGGTTTAACAGGACAGGTTCCACTCAGAACAGGCCTCACCATGGTCAACCAAAGGAGTTGAGTGCTCAGCATCATATCCAGAGGTTGTCTTTGGGAAATAGATGTATGAGTGCTGCCAGCATTGCTGCAGAGGTTGAAGGGGTGGGGGTGAGCCTGTCAGTACTCAGACCATATGCAGCACACTGCATCAAATTGGTCTGCATGGATGTCATCCCAGAAGGAAGCCTCTTCTAAAGATGATTCACAAGAAAGCCTGCAAACAGTTTGCTTAATACAAGCAGACTAAGTACATTGATTACTGGAACCATGTCCTGTGGTCTGATGAGACCAAGATAAACTTATTTGGTTCAGATGGTGTCAAGCGTGTGTGGCGGCAACCAGGTGAGGAGTATAAAGACAAGTGTGTCTTGCCTACAATCAAGCATGGTGGTGGAAGTGTCATGGTTTGTGGCTGCATGAGTGCTGCCGGCACTTGGAGCTACAGTTCATTGAGGGAACCATGAATGCCAAGATGTACTGTGACATCCTAAAGCCAGGGGCGGCCCGTCCCTTAAGGGCGCTTGGGCGCTGCCCCTCTATCCTCGCCACTCTATGCTAAATGGATAGATTCATGCATTGCATGAATCTATGCATGGCCGCCGAGGCCACCCCCTATTCATGTGTCCAGCACCTTTCAAGACACTGGCCGCATGAATTACAGCGGCGGGAGGGTTTTAAGCACCGGATTAGAGCCATAGGCTCTAATAGGCTTCAAAATAGTGTGAGCATTGCCACTCACGTGTGTTATGAATATTTGCTTTTTTAACACTGAATCGCCTCTCCGCCAATGAGGAAGCGCGGGTATGTTACCAGTTTCCCAATTGGCTGAGAAGTCTCGGGGGATGCACGGCCGAAGCCGCTGAAGCAAAGTACACACTGCTGCCCGCTTCCTAGATGGGATAAGTGCGGGACTTTGATGTCCTGACTGCCCTCCGGGGGGGGTTGCTGTCAGTGCTGCAAGCCCCGTGGGGGTGGGTGCTGTATCTATCTATCTGGTGATGCTGTATACCCCTTTTTGGTAATGCTGTATACCCCTGACACAATGGGTGGAATATATAAGGGGAGTGGTCAAAAAAGGAAGGGAGGGGTCTGGCGTCCCCCCATCCTACAATTTTACTAGCTGCCACTGCCTGAAGCAGAGCATGATCCCCTCCCTTTGGAGACTGGCTGCAGGGCAGTATTCCAAACTGATAATGACCCCAAACACACCTCCAAGATGACCACTGCCTTGCTAAAGTAGCTGAGGGTAAAGGTGATGGACTGGCCAAGCATGTCTCCAGACCTAAACCCTATTGAGCATATGTGGGGCATCCTCAAATGGAAGGTGGAGGAGTGCAAGGTCTCTAACATCCACCAGCTCTGTGATGTCATCATGGAGGAGTGGAAGAGGACTCCAGTGGCAACCTGTGAAGCTCTGGTGAACTCCATGACCAAGAGGGTTAAGGCAGTGCTGGAAAATAATGGTGGCCACACAACATATTGAGGCTTTGGGCTAGTGGCGTCGGTAGGAAAGAGGCTGAAGGGGACTGGAGCCCCAAGTGGGTCCCCGAAAAGTCTCGGTTCTCAGAATTCTCGAAAGAATTCCTAGCCCTGATCTGTTTCCAGGAATGTGAGGATCGATCACTCGGCCGAGTGACGTTCGCTAAATCCCACCTCTTGGACCCGGCTCCTATGATGGATGTCACACTGGTCCAATGCCAGGACTGTGGGACATGTGACGTCCATCAGATCCTGGTCTGCTGCCTTCAGTCCACACCCCTCCTCTCTCATTGGCTCCGGGGAAGCTCTAAATTTTTGGCGCAGAGAGGTTGGAGAAGAGCTACCTGGAGGGAGGATGTGAAATGTCAGCACTGACAACTGGTTCGGACTGGACACTGAGCTGTAACAGGGCTGAGCGCGAGAAGAGGAGAGTGTCACTTCAGGAGCCAGGACATCGCCACTGCTCAGAACTCTACCTGACTTGTGTCCCTGTCAGCACCCCACACGAGCCTCCCTCCCCATGGAGGACAGAGCAAGCAGGATAACAGTCACTGGAGCCCCCCCCCCCCCCCCCAGGCAAGATAACAGGACGGATGGCAGACTGCATTCTTCTCCTGTGAGTCAAAATTGTTCTGCTACACTATGAATCTGTGTATACTGATCCATTTCAGGTAGGTAGGTCAATGTATGTGTCAGGTAGGTAGGTGAGTGTATGAAGTAGGTAGGTAGGTCAGTGTATTGGTTAGTGTAGGGGTCAGTGTAAGGGGCAGGTAGGTCAGTTTAGTGGTCAGCATTGATGGGCACCCTGCCTCCCCTCCGACTAACACCCCCCCAAACTGAAGCCTCTGGCGTTTCTCCCACCTAGCAACGCCCCTGCTTTGGGCCCCAGTTTGGACATTTTCACTTAGGGGTGTACTCACTCTTGTTTCCAGCAGTTTAGACACTAATGGCTGTGTGTTGAGTTATTTTGAGGGGACAGCAAATTGACACTGTTATACAAGCTGTACACTCACTACTTTACATTGTAGCAAAGTGTAATTTCTTCAATGTTGTCACATGAAAAGATAGAATAAAATATTTACAAAAATGTAAGGGGTGTACTCAGTTTTGTGAGATACTCAGGGCTGGATTAACATAGGGGCTATTGGAGCTGCAGCTCCAGGCCCCTTCCTTAGGATAGGCCCAGCCCAATGGTGTGAGTTAGACACTAATGCTGCCCAGCCCTGCTCTGTATACAGTGTACACATGATTGATATGTAAATTGCAGCAGCATATTTAATTTGTTTTAACAAAAAATTGTTTGAATTTTCATTTTATTCATTTCCATTAAAAAAGGCCCACCAAAATTCTCAGCACCAGGCCTATGATGCTCTTAATCCAGCCCTGGAGATACTGTATAGTGTTCTGATTCTAGGCTGCTACCCTGATCATGACAAAAAGCGTGCTCTGCAGATAAACTCTGGGATGGATATTGAGGATCGCCTAAAACAAAAGTTCATATCAATCAGAGGTCTTTTTGAAATGGTTATTTGTTAAGAGCGTCAAATATAGCCAACTTGTTTTGGGGAAAGGTCTCCCCCTTTCTCAAGGCTTCGGACACGGTTAGTTCAGATCTTTCAGCCTTGGCGACAATGTCAGATGTTACCATGTCTGTAGATCCTGTAGTTTAGCAGGTGAGGAACACAGACAATGATAGACAGACAAGTTTGAGGCTGGAGAAAGTGTTCACAAGGCCACTTTCTCTGTGAAGACTTCCCCCAGCCCCAGGCTTGTCTGTCTAACATTGTCCAAGATCTTAACCTCCTATACTATGGGATCTACAGCTGCTGTCACATCTGACATTGTCACTCAGCCTGAAGGATCTGAATCAACCCTGTATGGAGTCCTGAGAAAGGGGGAGGCCTTTTCCCAAAACACGTTGGCTATGTTTGATGCTCTTAGCCAATAAACATTTTAAAAAGACCTCTGAGTGATATGAACTTTTGTCTTAGGCGCTCCTCAACATCCATCACAGAGTTTACATACACTATGCAGGCATGAGCCACTGTTGTCACCCTGAAAAGTGCCATGCAGATTTTTCTGGACTGCATGTAGACAGGAAATGGTTGCAGAGAGGCTAAAGGAGATCAACAGCATGCAGTGTTGCCAACCTACCAGATTGAAATTTACTGACACGACACCCAAAATTTACTGGCACAGCCACGTTTTTACTGGCATTTTACAAAAGTTACAAAATTACAGTTTTCAGTTCAAATTTCAGTAGGCTACAAGCAAGTACACTGTGCAAATAACAATGTGATTTAAGGTAGATAGTTGATAATTGTAGAGATTTCCTCTTAATTTCTGTTCCATATCCACCACAGAAAGTGAGGTGAAATCCCTGGTAACCACTAGGATCACCAGAATTGATGTCCCCACTTCTAAAGACTTCCTGTCTCCATCACCTCCTGTTTTTATCCCTCCAGCCTCCATCCCTCCATCACCCATCATCTCCATCACACCATCCCCCCGTCTCCATCCCTCCATCACCTCTTGTCTCCATCACACAATGCCCCCTCATCACTTCCTGTCACCATCCCTCCATCTCCATCACACCATTCCCATCACCTCCTGTTTCCATTACACCATCCTTTCATTACCTCTGGCAACTTATCCAGTGCACACTGCACTCATCCAGTGCACACTCACACTAAGAGAGAGAGAGAGAGACTCCTGCAGCCTGGCTGGAGGCTGTCTGTTAGAGTGAGCAGAGACAGTGTGGGTGTCAAACAGTCACACACTCACTGTCCCGACTTTTTGGCTGGCTTGAAGAGGAAGTGTACTGCACTCACCACTGTCACCAGGAGGGCTGCAAGGTCAGCCAAAGGAGGGAGGCAGGCAGGAATCAGGAGGATCCATCCATCCAGAGTGTCTGCTCTGGTCAGGTGCTGGCTGGCGGTGGTGTGGCAGGAAAATACAGTAACCTCATTTGAGGGCGGATGGGCTGGGCAGTGGCGCTAGCTGGCAGCAGGATGGAGTGGTCGTCCAACTCGTCTCAGGGTCAGGATCGGATCTTCTCACTCGCCGCTCAGGAATTTCCATAATTGCACAGCTCTGACCGGAGCCGATTCAATTTTTACTGGCACTTTTCGGCTGCTACGGACTTTTTACGGACACCCAAAAAAACTGCCCTGTTTTTACTGGCTGCCCGTAAATTTACGGATGGTTGGCAACACTGGCAGCATGGTGATGTAGCAAAGGATCACAAAAATTGGAAAACAAATATTTTATGTAAAAAATGGAAGTGCTATAGCAAACTCAAGGCCATTCATTTGGAATGTATATTAATTTTAGGTTACATCTACTTAAAATCCGTTTTTTTAATCAATTTACACAAGCCAGCTAGTCTAGCAAGCTTCAGATTGAGCAAATAAAAGAGGTGAGAACGGTTGGAGCTTCCTCCTAAGTTCTACGGAAAATGAGAAAGGAAAACACGGTTTTTATTATTGACTGAAAGTGAAAGACTTGTGTTTGTTGAAGGCTGGTTGAGGGAATTCTAGCCTCTGCTTTCAACTCATGTTATGGAGAGGATTGAAAAACACAGGCAGTGGTGTGTTCTATCATACACAATGAAAAGTGCGTCTTATGATGGAACGCCCCTGTTGTCATTGTGCTTAATATTAAACCCCCGTCATGCTTGGCAGGCAGTACCGCCGCCAAACACAACCCTTTAAGGTAAATGGGGGCATGCCGTAACTGCCAATGGACATGATTGTTGTAACTTTTTGTGTATAACTCTGTCATTACATATACATATATATATATATTTATATATTGTATGTTTGTGTATATATACAGTATCTCATAAAAGTGAGTACACCGCTCACATTTTTGTAAATATTTTATATATCTTTTCATGTGACAACACTGAAGAAATAGAGAGATGTCAACAGCACACCAAGGATTTCTCAAAAGGGTCCACAGCTTTATTTCACATGGTCACACAGTACAAAATAGCATTGTTTCGAAGCCACGCAGGGCCCCTTCGTCAGGCAAGTGACCCCTTGACCCCAAGTGATCACTTGCCTGACGAAGGGGCCCTGTGTGGCTCCGAAATGTTGCCATTTTGTACTGTGTGACCATATGAATTAAAGCTGTGGATGCTTTTAAGGAATCCTTGGTGTGCTGTTGATATCTCTCTATTTGATTTGTCTGTGATTTCCAGCCTGTCGTTATTTCAGCACCCAGCATTACTACAGCCATTTCCACAAAGGTGTGCGTGGGGAATATTGTATTGAACACTGAAGAAATGACACTTTGCTACAATGTAAAGTAGTGAGTGTACAGCTTGTATAACAGTGTAAATTTGCTGTCCCTTCAAAACAATTCAACACACAGCCATTAATGTCTAAACCACTGGTAACAAAAGTGAGTACACCCTAAGTGTAAATGTCCAAATTGGGTCCAATTAGCCATTTTCCCTCCCCGGTGTCATGTGACTCGTTAGTGTTACAAGGTCTGAGGTGTGAATGGGGAGCAGGTGTGTTAAATTTGATGTTATTGCTCTCTCTCTCTCTCTCATACTGGTCACTGGGAGTTCAACATGGCACCTAATGGCAAAGAACTCTCTGAGGATCTGAATAAAGGATTTGTTGCTCTACATAAAGATGACCTAGGCTATAAGAAGATTGCCAAGACCCTGAAACTGAGCTGCAGCACGTTGACCAAGACCATACAGCGGTTTAACAGGACAGGTTCCACTCAGAACAGGCCTCGCCATGGTCGACCAACGAAGTTGAGTGCACGTGCTCAGCATCATATCCAGAGGTTGTCTTTGGGAATAGACGTATGAGTGCTGCCAGCATTGCTGCAGAGGTTGAAGGGGTGGTGGGTCAGCCTGTCAGTACTCAGACCATACGCCGCACACTGCATCAAATTGGTCTGCATGGCTGTTGTCCCAGAAGGAAACCTCTTCTAAAGATGATGCACAAGAAAGCCCGCTAACAGTTTGCTGAAGACAAGCAGACTAAGGACATGGATTACTGGAACAATGTCCTGTGGTCTGATGAGACCAAGAGAAACGTATTTGGTTCAGATGGTGTAAAGCGTGTGTGGCTGCAACCAGGTGAGGAGTACAAAGACAAGTGTGTCTTGCCTACAGTCAAGCATGGTGGTTGGAAGTCATGGTCTGGGACTGCATGAGTGCTGCCAACACTGGGGAGCTACAGTTCATTGAGGGAACCATGAATTCCAACATGTACTGTGCCATACTGTTAGAAGAAGACTGTGCTGAGGACTTGTTTGCACTTTGTTGTGCATTCCTTGCGCTCCCGGAGGAGGCGGCGCCGGGCAGCTCTATTTAAACAGTGTGCACCCTGTAGCAAGTGATGTCCGTTCTACAGAGTCTGAGTACCATCAGCTCCTTCCCTGTGACTTGTTCCTGTGCCTGTTCCTGTCTCCCTGATCCGACCTGGCTTGCTCTGACCCGCTGATTGTCTACCTGCACCAACCCTGGCTATCCACGACCATCCGATTGCTTGACCCCTCTGTATTCTGCCGCCAGTTTGTTAACGAACCTTTGCTTGGACTTTGACCACCCATTTGCCTGATCCCTTTATACTGCACCGCCTGCCAGTTGCCAACCCAGCCTGCATGATCATCCTCTTGTCAGCACGACCCTCTGGAGCCTCACACCACCACCAGTGACCATCCAGCCCTCGTGCCATCCCGCACTCCGGGACTTCCTGTTTGCACTACCAGGGGTCCCCGAATCGGGTGTGTAAGAGTAGTTGTTCCCTGCTAAGACAGACTCCACCACCAGGACCGTGACATATACTGAAGCAGAACATGATCCCCTCCCTTCGGAGACTAGGCCGCAGGGCAGTATTCCAACATGAGAATGACCCCAAACACACCTCCAAGATGACCACTGCCTTGCAAAAGAAGCTGAGGGTAAAGGTGATGGATTGGCCAAGCATGTTTTCAGACCCAGGGCTGGCTCTACCACTAGGCAGAGTAGGCGGCCACCTAGGGCGCACTGCCACCTAGGGGCGCCTGGCCACTGTTGATCTGTCACTGGCTACTCTGCATTGATTCATGTAAAAACTGACACTGTCTGACTGAGATAATGAGATTGTATTATCACATGCCATTTGCAAATGTATATAGAAATAGTGACTGATCTGCCATATACCCCCCTCCACCCCCACCACCTGTGAGGCTGCATTTGATGGGCACAGGTGAAGCTGTATTTGATGGGCACAGGTGAAGCTGTATTTGATGGGCACAGGTGAGGCTGTATTGATTGGGGCTGGTGAAGCTGTATTTGATGGGCGCTGGTGAGGCTGCATTTGATTGGCGCTGATCAGGCTGGGCAGGGAAAAGGGGTGGAGTCAGGGGAGGAGCCAATGGGATGGCAAAATGAGGTTTCACCTAGGGTGTAAAAAATTTTTGCACCAACCCTGTTCAGACCTAAACCCTATTGAGAATCTGTGGGACATCCTCAAATGGAAGGTGGAGGAGCACAAGGTCTTTAACATCCACCAGCTTCGTGATGTCATCATGGAGGAGTGGAAGGGGACTCCAGTGGTGTATAAAAAAAACTCCATGCCCAATAGGGTTAGGGCAGTGCTGGTAAATAATGGTGCCAAGAGGGTTAATGCAGAGCTGGAAAATAATGGTGGCCACACAAAATATTGACACTTTGGGCCCAATTTGGACATTTTCACTTAGGGGTGTACTCACTTTTGTTGCCAGCGGTTTAGACATTAATGGCTGTGTGTTGAGTTATTTTGAGGGGACAGCAAATTTACACTGTTATACAAGCTGTACACTCACTACTTTACATTGTAGCAAAGTGTCATTTCTTCAGTGTTGTCACATGAAAAGATAGAATAAAATATTTACAAAAATGTAAGGGGTGTACTCACTTTTGTGAGTTACTGTATATAGTGTATATATATTTTCTTTCTGAGGACAAATACAGCTTTTTTCTATATTATGTTAATATTCTCTAGCAAATATACTTTATTTTTAAAAGAAAGTGTAACAAAGCTAAAAAAAAAGTCCTAAAGAAAACTTTAAAAAGGACTTTTTCATACTTTGATCAGTTTTAAGTTAAAAAAAAAAAAAAAAAAGGTAGCATTACTATTCATAAACAAATACATTCTATATTTTGCCCTGTTTATAATGACACCGCAATGATTATTCTTGTACAAAGCACTGCAAAGTTATCCACAAATGAAAAAGATTTTCACATTTTTTTTGCAACGCTAAGAGCCGGTTCACACTACAGCGACTTGGAATCCGACTTGCGTCGCCCCAAGTCGCTTGACATCAGAAATCCCATTGATGTGAATGAGAGCCGTCTTAACCACTTCAGCCCCGGAAGGATTTCCAGCTTTAGGACCGGAGCCCTTTTTGCGATTCGGCGCTGCGTCGCTTTAACTGACAATTGCGCGGTCGTGCGACGTTGTACCCAAACAAAATTTGCGTCCTTTTTTTCCCACAAACAGAGCTTTCTTTTGGTGGTATTTGATCACCGCTGCGTCATTTCTGATCGCCGCTATAAACAAAAGAAGAGCGACAATTTTGCAAAAAAACCCAAATTTCTTACTTTTTCCTAAAATACAAATCCAAAAAAAAAATATAAAAAAACATTTTTTTTCACCGTTTTTGGCCGATTTATATTCTTCCTCATATTTGCGATAAAAAAAATCGCAATCGGCGTTTATTGATTGGTTTGCGCAAAAGTGGTCGCGTTTACGGATGATGAGAATTCATTTTTGGGGTTTTTAATTTTTT
>BLSH010459703.1:2684131-2694830 GCA_018402905.1 Glandirana rugosa | reverse complement strand
GTGCTGAATTTCGCACTTAAACCCACTGAATGTTACGCTAAATTTCGCTGGCGGTCCGCTGAAACGGACACCGGTTAGTCTCTGCCCTCCCTCCCCCGACGGACCCATTAAAAACCCCTCATAGAACCATTCAAGAAAAGAAAAAGGACATTTCAACGTAGTTATATCTACCCCTAGTCTGAACCTCCGTTTTAGATACCTGTGTTCAGCCTATCTTCAGAGGAACTTCATCATGTCCTTGGAGAAAACTTCAACCTCGTTGATTTCATCACTTATAATTGGTGAACGGCTGGCGGCTAGCCGCTAACTGCCGCTGTTTCACCGTGCAAGGGCGTTTAGCGGCAGTATGCTGCCGCCGACGCCGCGCGCTCACTATACACGTTCCCGCAGCCGCCGTCGTATGACGGCGATTTGCGGGAACGTGCCACTTTGTCGCCGTCAATCGCCGATCGGCGGTCGGCAAGTGGTTAATATTCACTACTTTAGTTGCTCCAACTTCAAAAGAGGTTCCTGTACTACTTCAAGGAGACTTCTATCCGACTTGTGTCCATAGATTTTGCCTCCAAGTCTGATCCCCATCTATATTGATGCAACTTTACAGGAAAAAGAAAAGAACTTACCAAGATACTCCCCAAAAATTACCCAGGCAGCCCCCTCCCTCCCGTCTCTGATTGGCCACAGGCAAAGTCGCCTGGCGGTCGCTTTAAATCGCATTGTAAGTCACCCAAATTCACGCTTTAAGTCGTGCTGAAGTCGCCTTGTAGTCACGTTTAAATTGCCTAGCAAAGTAACGCCTGAAGTCAGATCGCCCTCGTGTGAACCAGCCCTAAAGAAAAAAAATGAACAAACACAAGTAAAAATAAAAAAGTTAAAATTGGTTACAAAAAGAGTAATGAACAAAACAAAAATCAGCATAAAAATAATAACAAAGTGGGAAAAAAGGGGGTGGGGGATTAATTAGGGCTGATTACAGTTAAATAGATTTTTAATAAGGGATAATATAGGAATACATTTTATTTTATTTATTTAAAATAGATTTTATTGAGTATTTCAAGTAGAATACCGCATGTTATGAATTTCTCACAAGGTTAAAGAAGCAGGGGGCAACAAGCCCTTAATTATTGTCAAAACCAAGTAACTGCTTCCAGTATCTAGTAATAAGTTGGCGTGCTCCAGAGAGGAAAAATATAAGGAGTCTCGTTTTCTGAGAATTTGGTTGAGCCTGCAAGGATGGATAGGAGAGCCACCTTAGGGGAGGGGGTAAGAGATTCATTATAGATATCATTGTATAGCTGGAATACCTGTCTCCAAAAGGGGCGGATTTGGCTGCATTCCCAGCAGATGTGCAGGTAAGTTCCTCTCTCTCTGTGACAGCACCAGCATGTATCGGGCATGTTCGGGAACATTCTGTTCATAGAGACTGGATCTCTGTATCACCGATTGTCACCGGTTTTGGGTAATAGCATAGCCTTCCAGGTTATTGTCCAGGATATCGTCTCCAGATAAAGCATTACTCCAAGATTGTACTGAGGCGAGGTGCAGAGGCTTCTTAACCACTTCCATACCTTCCTTCCCAGACCAATTTTCAGCGCTCTCACACTTTAAATGACAATTACTCAGTCATGCAACACTGTACCCAAACAAAATTTTTATTTTTTTTTTCTCACAAATAGAGATTTCTTTTGGTGGTATACAATCACTGCTGGGTTTTTTTTTAGTTTGTTTTGAAAAATTTAGCAAAAAAGTAATTTTTCTTCATAAATTTGGGCCATAATTTATACTGCTACATATCTTTGGTAAGAATAACCCAAATTAGTGTATATTATTTATTCTCTGTGAAAGTTATAGAGTCTACAAGCTATGGTGCAAATCATTGAAAATTGATCTCACCTGATGTACTGAACACCTATCTCATTTCTTGAGACCCTAACAAGCTGTTAGAAAAAGATTGTGCTGAGGACTTGTTTGCATTTTGTTGTTGTTTCCTCTAGCCCCCAGAGGAGGCAGTGCCGGGCAGCTCTATTTAAACACCGTACTTCCTGTAAGCAAGTGCTGTCCGTTCTACAGTGTTTAGTGTGAGTTCCTTGCTTCCTGACTTTCTGATACCTGTTCCTGTGACCCGGCCTGCTTTGATCCTGCTCTGAACTCTGCCTGCACTGAGCCCGGCTTCCACGACCACTCTTCTGCCTGCTCCCTTGTACCTTGCTGCCTGAACGTTGCCGACCCAGCCTGCACCTGACCATCCATTTGCCTGAACCCTTGTACTGCACTGCCCACCAGTTACCGACCCGGACTGCCTCACAACCCTTCTGCCGGCACGAGCTCCAGCGGACATCTACCTTGCACCAGAGACTGTCCAGCCCTCGTGCCCCCCCGCATACTCCTGAGTTCCCTGTCTGCACTACCAGGGACTCACAAACCAGGGCCGCAAGAGAGGTACCCCCTGCATAAGCCAGACTCCATCACCAGGTACGTGACAGTAATGGACAGCCATGCCTGAGTCTGCGTGGGGGGCCTCTCCTGTGAACGAACTTTGCTCTCACCTGGCCGGGCTGACCCAAGCCATACAATCCTTGCAGGAGGACTACTACCGGTTAGAGAGACAGCTCCAGGAGCTCACCACAGGCAAATCTACAGCTTGCACCACAGTGACCATGACCTCTGAACCTCAAGTACCCCTACCGGAACGGTTCTCAGACGACCGCACCAAGTTCCGGGCCTTCCGGGTCTCTTGTGAACTTTATCTTGCTCTCCAACCCAGCACCTACTCCTTGGAGACTACGAAAGTGGGTCTTGTGATCTCCTTGTTGCTGGAAGAACATCAGTCTTGGGCACACCGCCTGCTGGAACAGAGAGCTCCGGAAGTCTCTAACCTGACCGCCTTCTTCAAGGCTATGGCCTGCCTCTATGAGGACCCCCATCAGGCCGCAATGGCGGAAGCTGCGCTCCATGCACTCCAGCAGGTCCGCTGCACGCAGGAGGACTATGTGGCCGAGTTTAGGCACTGGAGTGCCGACACGAAGTGGAACAACGCTGCGCTCCGTCATCAGTTCCATTTGGGTCTCTCTGACCCACTGAAGGATGAACTGGCTCGAGTTGGGGTACCCCCAACTCTGAATGCATTAATCGAGCTCTCGATCCTGATTGACAGGCGTCTCAGAGAATGGGGAGCTGAGCGGTCAGCCGGGTCTTCACGACTTATTTGGAGGCAACCCCGGGTTCCCACGGTCGCTACAGTAGCTTCAGCTCAGCCCGAGCCTAAGAAATCAGGTATACTCTGTTCTCCCCTAACCCAGGAGGAGCGGCAATACCGCCTGAATCACCGCCTGTGCCTGTACTGTGGAGAACCAGGACACGTAGTGGGGTCTTGCCCGGCCAAGCTTGGTCAACACCCACCACCTGTCATTGGCAACGCATCAGCCTCATCTAATGCCTCCTCTCACCTGACCCTTCCTCTCTTCCTTCAGCTTCCTGACAAGACTATCCGGATTGCTGCCATCATCGACTCGGGTGCCTGCAGTGGGTTCATCGACCGGTCCTTCGTGGCCCAGCATCAGATTCCTCTACGGCCAAAGTCTCATGGACTGGTGGTACGCCTGGCTGATGGCACCAACATCAAATCGAGTGTGGTCACCCACGAGACCCGTCCCCTGCCTGCTACAACCTTGGATGGTCACCAGGAGTTGGTTGGATGTCATTGCATCCCCCCTGTTCGCTATTATCCTGGGTATACCCTGGCTGCAGGCCCATAGCCCCAGCATCAACTGGGCTACAGGCGAAACCAAGTTCCAGTCACCCTATTGCCGCCAGCCCTGTTTCCCAGTGACTAAGGAAGCTGTTCCTACGCTGCTCAGTCTGGACACAGATGCTGACCTAGACGTGCGTCAGTTGGTGCCCTCGGTGTACCACAGTTACCTAGATGTGTTCAGCAAGAAGGGCGCGGAACAGTTGCCGGCCCACAGGGCATATGACTGCCCTATCGAGCTCCTCCCCGGATCCGAAGTCCCTTTTGGAAGGATTTTCCCTTTAACGGAGCTGGAATTGGTGGACCTCAAGGCCTATATAGATGAGAACCTACAGAAGGGGTTCATCTGACCCACTACGTCGCCCGCAGGAGTGGGAATATTCTTTGTAGAAAAGAAGGATCACACGCTGAGACCTTGCATTGACTACCGTGAACTAAACAAGATAACAATGAAAAAACGCTATCCTCTCCCCCTAGTCCCAGAGCTCTTCCAGAGGTTAGGAGCGGCGAGAGTGTTCACCAAGCTGGACCTCCGCGGAGCATATAACTTAGTCCGTATCTGGGGGGGCGATAAATGGAAGACTGCCTTCCGAACCCGGTTCGGACACTTTGAGTACCTGGTGATGCCCTTTGGGCTTTGTAATGCCCCAGCCACGTTTCAGCACTTTGTAAACGATGTGTTTAAAGACTTCTTTGATCAATTCGTCATCATTTACTTGGATGATATCCTCGTTTTCTCCCCTACCTTGGAAGAGCACTGCAGGCATGTGGCTAGTGTCCTGAGCGGCCTTCCACAACATAGGCTCTATGCCAAGGCGGAGAAATGCAACTTTGAACAGTCAAGTATCCCCTTCCTGGGGCTTATCTCCATCACCGGCATTACCATGGACCCACAGAAGGTCACGGCTATCCTGGATTGGCCGGCCCCTACAGATAAGAAGGGAGTTCAGCGGTTCATTGGCTTTGCCAATTTCTATAGAAAATTTGTAAAGGGGTTCTCAGCCATTATTGCTCCAATTACCCAGCTGACCAAGCTGAACACACGATTCATGTGGACCACGGAAGCCCAGGAAGCCTTTGTGACCCTTAAACTCTTCACGTCTGCACCCATCCTCAGGCACCCTGACCCCGCCTTGCCATTTGTCTTGAAGGTAGATGCCTCTGAAGTTGCCGTGGGGGAGGTGCTATCTCAAAGGCATGAAGTCAAGGCTGCCATACACCCTGTGGCGTTCTTCTCCCGCAAACTGACCACCCCAGAAAGGAATTACGACGTGGGAGATAGTGAGCTTCTGGCAATTAAATCGGTCTTGGAAGAGTGGCGCTATCTGTTAGAGGGGGCCAGGCACCCAATTTTGTTCTTCACGGATCACAAAAATTTGAAATACCTTAGAGCAGCCAAGAGACTGAGACCTCGCCAAGCCCGGTGGGCACTTTTCTTCTCACGCTTCCTCTTCCACGTAACATACATGCCAGGGTCGAAGAACTTCAAGCCAGACGCCCTATCAAGGATGTTCTGTAAACCTGGTGAGCCGGCGGCCCCTGATACGGTCCTGCACCCCCGAAACTTCCTGTTAACCCAAGGGGACCTGTTGTCCCGAATCAGACAGTCCCTAGCCAGGACTCCCGGACCGACAGACCCCAACCTACTAACCAGAGATGGCCTACTGTGACATGGCAACAGACTTTTTGTCCCAGTGGACCAACGCCTATCAGTTCTGGCATCCTGTCATGACAGTAAATTGACGGGACACTTCGGTGCTCGCAAAACTGCCAAACTGCTGCTGCGATCATTCTGGTGGCCATGAGCAGACGAGGACTGTAGGAAATACGTCAGCTCATGCCTTATCTGTGCCCAGAACAAGAGCAGCAAGACCAAGGCCTGGGGCTTACTAAAGCCACTTCCGGTGCCCGAGAGGGCCTGGTCCATGATCTCGATGGACTTTATTGTCGAACTGCCGCCAGGACGTTCATGGATGTCCACCCGGCATTTCAGATCCGCGCTGGAGCCGTACTTTGGCTATAGCGCGGATCTGGACGGGTTAAACACTGTGCTTCCTGTAAGCAAGTGCTGTCCGTTCTACAGCGTTTAGTGTGAGTTCCTTGCTTCCTTACTATCTGATACCTGTTCCTGTGACCCGGCCTGTTTTGACCCTGCTCTGAACTCTGCACCGACCCCGGCTTCCACGACCACTCTTCTGCCTGCTCCCTTGTACCTTGCTGCCTGAACGTTGCAGACCCAGCCTGCACCCGACCATCCGTCTGCCTGAACCCTTGTACTGCACCGCCCGCCAGTTACCGACCCGGACTGCCTCACGACCCTTCTGCCTGTACGAGCTCCAGCGGATATCTACCTTGCACCAGAGACTGTCCAGCCCTCGTGCCAACTCCCCCCCCCCCCCCCCCGTGCTCCTGAGTTCCCTGTCTGCACTACCAGGGACTCACGAACCGGGGCCGCAAGAGAGGTACCCCCTGCATAAGCCAGACTCCATCACCAGGTACGTGACACAAGCCAGGAAAGTACAAATACCCCCCAAATGACCCCTTTTTGGAATGTAGACATTCCAAGGTTTTTAGTAAGAAGCATGGTGAGTTTTTTGAAGTTGTAATTTTTTCCCCACAATTCTTGAAGGATTTTTTTTTTTATACAAATTTGTTATAACAACAAGTTATTTCTCACACACAGCATATGCATACTTGCAATGACACCCCAAAACACATTCTGCTATTCCTCCGGAGTGTGGCGATACCCCATGTGTGAGACCTTTACACAGCCTGGCCACATACAAAGGCCTAACATTGAAGTAGCACCTTTAGGCGTTCTATGAGCATAAATTACACATCTCATTTCTCAGCCACCTATTACAATTTTGAAGGCCCTGGAGCACAAGGTCAATGGAATTGCCCACAAAATGGCCCCATTTTGGAAAGCAAACACCCTAACGTATAATCTATGAGGCATAATGAGTCTTTTGAACTTGCCATTTTTTTCCAGAAGTTTTTGGAAAATGTGGAAAAAAATGAAAACGCATTTTTTTTTTACAAAAAGCTGTCCATTTATAAGATATTTCCAACACAAAGCATGTACATAGGGGCTGGAGCTGGGAATCTTTGCCTTCGTACAAACGAAAGGCATAGACATAACCGGTGGAGCTTTCACAAAGCTTGTTGAGCTTCAAACCGTATCTGGCCCTCTTACTTGGGATATACTGTTTGATTCCCAGCCGGCCTGTGAAATGGACCAGGGATTCGTCCACAGATATGTTTTTGTCAGGGGTGTAAAGCTCGGAAAACCTCTTGGAGAAATAATCAATAAGGGGGCGAATTTTATATAACTTGTCAAAGTCGGGATGATATCGGTGCGTGTTGTCACTAAAATGCAGGAAGCGCATTATAATTTCATAGCGGGACCTGGTCATGACACTTGAAAAAACTGGCATGTGGTGGATGGGGTGGGTAGACCAATATGTGTGCAATTCGTTTTTTTTTTGTAAGCCCCATGTTGAGTGTCAGGCCTAAAAATACTTTAAACTCCTCCACGGTTACGGGTCTCCATTGGAAGGGGCGGGCATAACTTGAGTTGGGGTGGTTTGCTATAAATTGACGAGCAAAACGATTGGTTTGGTCCACGAAGTTTTGGACCAACTCGTCAGAGAAAAATAAATTTTAAAAAATCTATTTCGGAGAAGCCATCTGTGTTGACTTGAACACCTGGCTGTCCTGTAAAAGGGGGGATTGTGGCTGACCCTGTGGTAGAAGGCAACCGCAATGGGTTTGCCAAGGCCTCCGGGAGCTGGGTTTGGGCCCTAATTCTTTGGCGTGAAATGCCAACGCTTGTACTGGGCATTTCCTCCTGAGATCTAGCGCCGTTGGCATTTGCCGATTGGCCATTGGGGTGACAGGTACTTTGGTGTCAGGTACTCTGGTGACAGGTACTTTGGTGACAGGTACTCTGATTGGTGACAGGTAACCCAGATGGGGTGACCGGTACTCTGGTGACAAGTACCCCAGATGGGGAGACAGGTACTCCAGATGAGCTCACAGACAGGTACTCTGATGAGCTCAGACAGGTACTCTGATGGGCTGGCTCAGACAGGTACTCTGATTGGTGACAGGTACTTTGGCGACAGGTACTTCAGATAGGGTGACGGTTACTCCAGATGGTGTGACGGGTACTCTGGTGACGGGTACTTTGGTGACAGGTACTCTTGATTGGTGACAGGTACTCTGGCGACAGGTACCCCAGATGGGGTGGCCGGTACTCTGATTGGTGACAAGTACCCCAGATGGGGAGACAGGTACTTCAGATGAGCTCACAGACAGGTACTCTGATGAGCTCAAACAGGTACTCTGATGGGCTGGCGATGACAGGTCCTCTTTTATTCAGGGGCAATCTGGCACATGTAGGTGTGTAACTCACAGTTAGATGCTTTTCTCCTCACACTGGAACGGTGTGTGAGGAGAAGTGCCTGATAACAGTAAGTTACCTGGCACTTTGTTGACATTTGTGACCGGCTGTGATTGGACACAGCCGGTCACGTGGTAAAGAGCCAATTTCATTGGCTCTTTACCCTGATCGGGGTTGGGCTTGGTCCGAGGGACAAGCCGCAACCCCGATCGCCGCGCTGCGCGCCCCCCAGGGTGCGCACGAGCAGCATGTACGGGGCAATGCAGCTGCATAGGGAATGATCGGCTGTGATAGGACACAGCTGGTCACGTGGTAAAGAGCCAAATTTATTGGCTCTTTACCCCGATCGGAGATGGGCTGAATCCCGAGGGACACGCCCGATCCCAGATCGCCACGATGGGGGCCCGCAGAGCGGCGAAAACCGAAGGACGTCATATGACGGCCTGTTAGGATGGGGAGTGCACCCTGCCAGTGTATTTTTACTATACGCTGGTAAGGAAGGGGTTAAAGAGAGAATTTAGTGGTCTGTAGATGTCTGTAATCGAGTACCTTTGCTCGTTGAGTAGTTTGTTTATCAGAGACGTTTGAAATCTGAAAGGCATATTCGAGGTTTTGGGAATAAAGTCTGAGAATTGGAAAACATGAAGGAAGTGATAGGTATGTGGAATTCCTCGGCCAAGGAAGTGAAAGGCTTAGGGGATCCCGTGTCCACGTTGTATAAGGAGACTGTGGATATCAGCCCCTTATCTCTCCATTCTGAGAATGCCTCATACTGTTGGCCTTGAGGGAACATTGGGTTCCCTTGGATGAGTAAGTATTTAGAAATAAAGGATGAGAGGCCCAGCTTCTTTCGCATTTCCCTCCATGAAATGACTGTGTCTCGAATCAGTAGGTTTTGCTTTAGGTTGGCAGGAGTCGATATCATGCGTAGGATTGCAGTTAAATTGTATGGATGGACCATTGCTGATTCTAGGTCGGAATTTGTGTATCTTGAAGCTTGGAGTATCCAATCCAACTCCACCTGTAGTAAACGGGCTATATTATAAACTCAAATGTTAGGAAGATTAGCCCCCCCCCCCCCTTTGCTCCTCGGGAGGTGTTTTTAGTCAGAGCTATTCTTTTGTCTTTGTGCTTCAGGGGCAATGGCATGGTTTGAAAAGGGTGCATGAGGTGCACAAAACATACCATCTTGGACAAAGCACATCTCCCAAAGTGCGATCATGGGAGCTCCCTCTGTGTTTCTAATTAGTTACATAGTTACATATTGTATATAGTTTGTGAGGCTGAAAAAAGACACAAGTTCCACAAGTACAACCTATGTGTGTGCTTTTTTGTCAATATTACATTGTATATCCTATAATGTTGTGGTCCCTTAGGTGCCCATCTAATAGTTTTTTGAAATTATCTATGCTCCCAGCTGAAACCACTGCTTGTGGAAGAGAATTCCACATCCTCACAACTCTTACCATAAAGAACCCTCTACGCATTTTGAGGTTAAACCACTTTTCTTCTAATTTTAGTGAATGGCAGCGTGTCTTATTATACTCCCGGCGCGGAAGAGTTTTGTCCCTATTGTGGGATCACCAGTTCAGTATTTTGTACATTGAAATCATATTCCCTCTTAAGCATCCCTTCTCCAGAGTGAATAAGTTCAGTTCTCATAACCTTTCCTCATAAAGGTCCTCCAGTCCCTTAATTAGCTTTGCTGCCCATCTCTGAACCCTTTCCAGTTCCAGGACATTATTCCTGAGGACTGGAGCCCTGAACTGGACGGCGTATTGCAGGTGCGGCCTCACCAGAGACTTGAAGAGTGGGAGAATTATTGATTTATTTATGGAGTTGATCCCCTTCTTGGTGCATGCCAACATTTGGTTGGCTTTGCTTGCAGCAGATTGGCATTGCATGTCATTGCTGAGCCTGTCCTCTACTAGGACCCCTAGGTCCTTTTTCCATCCTAGATTCCTCCAGAGGCTCTCCCCCTAATAAGTAGTTTGCATTCATATTTTTGTCACCTAAATGCATTATTTTACATTTTTCTACATTAAACCTCATTTGCCACACAGTTGCCCACCCCATTCATTTGTTCAGATCTTTTTACAAGGTTTCCACATCCTGTGGAGAAATTATTGCCCTGCTTAGTTTGGTATCTCCCGCAAATATTGAGATTGAGCTTTTTATCCCACCCTCCAGATTGTTTATGAATAAATTAAATAGGATTGGTCCCAGGACAGAACCTTGGGGAACCCCACTTTCCACACCAGACGATTCAGAGTACTCCCCATTTATCACCACCCTCTGGACTCCACCCTGTAGCCAGTTTTCAATCCATGTACTCACCCTATGATCCATGCTGACAGACCTTAGTTTGTACAGTAAGCGTTTATGGAGAAATGTATCAAATGCCTTTGCAAAATCTTGATACACCACGTCTACAGGCCTTCCTTTATCTAGATGACGGGAAAAAATGGAGTTGGCAGCGCAAACACGGGAGTGAGGGTTGGGGAAGCCCGGACAGATTGAGGCTGCGGGCTCTTGGGGGGGGGGGGCCC
>BLSH010459703.1:2648018-2668153 GCA_018402905.1 Glandirana rugosa | reverse complement strand
GCTTTATACTATACACTGAATTAGCTGTTTATTATATAGTTTACTACACTAAAGGCATTGCATATATATATATGTACACTAGGAAGGTATATATATATATATATATATATATATATATATATATATATATTCTTGCACTGCCTGACTGTATACAGATAGCTCTATCTATCTTTTTTTTATCTATCTATCTTTATATCTATCTTTTTTTCTTTTTATGTATCTATCTATCCTATCTATCTATCTATCTATCTATCTATCTATCTTTTTACGTTCTTTTTTTTTTTACACAGTAAAACGCTATCTAGCTAAACTACCTGTAATCTGGAATCTAAGCTCACTGTCTAACTTTGACCGCAGCTGCCAACACACTACATAGAGCCGCTGTACAATCGGCTTTATATAGTGTGGGGCGTGGATTGAGGCTGCTGTGCAGTGATTGACTAAAGGCACCCTGCCTTTAGCCAATCAAAGCTCTCACAGCAGGCCGCTTGCTGATTGGTCAAAGCATGCAGGTCATGTGCATGCTTTGGCCAATCAGCGGGCGGCATTCCGCCGCCATTTGAATGCATTATGGGACGCGCAAAGTTACCACAAATGCCCCATAATGTTTGGGTAAACCCGAACGATTGAACACCTGATGTTCGAGTCAAACTCACGTTCGACCCGAACATTGATCTCATCCCTAGTTTAGAGTTCATGTGAATTATGGATGTGGATGCTATGTTGAACTATGGATGTTTACATACACATGCTCGTTCTACATTGTGCTTTTTATATGGGGTGTGTACGGGAGTGAAGAGGTGCTTTACGTTTTTACAAATTATTTTAATTTTATGTAAAACCTAAATGACCAATGTGCTACTCAATATGACTGTTTAGAAGAATGAAAAAAATGATAAACCAATACAGCCTATTTGAAACCCACAACACAGCTGCCAGCTCCTTAGGTGTCACAAGCACCTGTGGCTGAATTAAGTATATGATATGGAGTGGCGCTATGTGAGCTGCATACCTTCCATTAAATGTATATATAAATTAAACCAGCATGTGCAAAACCTTATTTAACAGAATACATCAAGTGCAATAATACATACAGAATAATAATGTTTCAGTGCTCATATATGTAAACAATATACAAAAAGTGTCTAGTGCTCCATTCGCGTGCAAAATTCGGTGCCTCAAAACACACTGAAAAAATGTCACTCTAAATGTCCAGTGTTCCAAATAAAGTGCAAAGTGCGTGTATATAATCTCTTGAGTTTTCTTTTTAGGTGGAACAAACAGTTAAAACCAATTGACATCAAATGAACTTCAGTCTCATCCAACGATGTTCCACCCCCAAGAGATATATATTAGTGTATTGCTGCACACAAGTCCTTCACCAGGTGCAATGGCCGCTCACCTTAATCCCTCTTGGGGATGCGCTTCTCGCTCTAAGTGAGCTAAACTGCTGTCATGAAACTTCGTTCCTCCACATGCAAAGTGAAAAAGATAAAGCCTCTCATGGTGTAATACTTTAAAACAATGTTTTATTAAAAAAGCAATAACAGTTTAAAATCTTGACAATCAGCTTGGTTAACGGTGTCACAAACGCTCAAACAGTGTGGAAAGCAAACTTCCGGGTTCGGCCGTACCCGGAAGTGACGATACCCGGGCTCCTCCCGACACGTTGCGTCACGGTCACGTGACTTTATCAAGGGACTGGATACTGGGTGACGCTATCAGCCTTATATATCTATGTGGTTAACATAGGAACCGCTATTTCAGGCATTTTCTCGAAGTCCATTCTATCAATACCACAGCGGCCATTTTCCTGTGGTCTGATTGCATACTTCCTAGTAATGATCATCGATCTCATCTAAAAGTGTGTGGCAAAGCTACAAGGAAAACCCACAGTTTAAGCGATCTGATGACTGCTGCATTAAGACAATAATTGAAAGTTCTTTTCATGTTCTCACCCATAAGTATTGTTCCATATGCTCAAAATAAATCATACATCTATATATCATGCAATAAGAGTGTAACATAATAAAGCTTTTCATATAACTCCTAAGGGGAAACTATCACCAATTGATAATACCTGTTAGGACACAATAATGGAAAAAAATGGAAATTAAAAAAAAAACCTAAAAAATATAAAAAAGGGAAAAAATAAAATAAAATAAAAATAAAATTAAAATTAAAAATGAAAAAAAATTGAGAAAAAATAGGAAAATGAATGAATAAAATAGAAATGAATCAAATAAATATAATCAAATTAAAAATACATGTGAATAGATCTAACACCGTAAAAATCTGAAATAAAACAATTTAAATCAAACCCAATGTTGTGGCCTAAAGGGGTTAAAGTTTGCATTTCAAATATCCATCGGGATTCTGCCTTACTAAGTGATATGATTTGGTCACTTCCTCTCCAATGTTTAAGTATCCCAAAATTTAAGTGAAGCTGGATCTTTATTATGGCATTCAGCATAATGTTTAGATATGCTATGTTTAGGATATCCTTTCCGTATGTTTTGGACATGTTCCCTCAAACGTTTCCAGAGGGGCCTTTTAGTTCTACCTATATATTGTTGATGACGCGGACATTCCAGGATGTAAACAACTCCCTCAGTCTTACAGGATTCCTTAATCTTATATTTTTTTTACGGTGGATGTTGAAACAAATTAATCTTTTTTCTTTTTATTATTGTCAGTGTGCCGGCAAGCAAGACACTTTTTGCAAGGATAGAAATCCTTACCTTCAAAAAAAGTGTAAGGGTTTTTTTTTTGGGGAATGAAGTGCGTTTTTAGCTACTCGTTCTCTCAAAGTTGGTGTTCTCCTATAGATGAATTTAGGTATCATGGGGAAGACTTGTGTTAGATGTCGATCTGTGGTCAAGATTTTCCAATGTTTCCGGATAATACTCTCAATTTTTTTGTACTGGATGTTGCAATCCAAAATCAATGGGATCTCTACATAGTTCTTGTCTTTTCTCTCTTTATCCTGCAATAGGCTATTCCTATACAAACTTCTAACTTCATGAATTTTTTGTTGTAAAAAAGACCTCTTGTAGCCTTTCTCCACAAACCGGTTTTCTAACATTTTGGCTTGCTCCATAAAATCTTTTTCTTCTGTGCAATTTCTTCTTAAAGTGGTAGTAAACCCTCCTATCATTTTCAGGCAAGGAAGCTGCCATCTTGGCCTCTGTATAATCTAGAACTGCCATGATGCTGCACATGTGATCAGCTATGACACCAGCCATTGGATGGTTTGACAGTTTGGTTTAGAGCACAACCAATGGGAGTGTTACATTTCCGGCATGTGCCGGAAATGTAACTGGTTTTTAAACTGTTAAATGGATGGGTTTACTACCGCTTTAAACGAGTGAATTGACCTTTTGGGATATTCATTAACCAAGATCTGTGGTGACAGCTGTCTGTAGGTAGGTAGCTGTTCTTATCCACACTTTTAAAATGTGTTTTTGTTTTTAAAGTACCGCCTTAATGCCAGATTTCCAAATCTAAAAAATAAATTCTATTTTCCTCTATTGTCCAGGATAAATTTATATTCTGGTTATTAGAATTGAGATTATTTCCAAAGCGTAACAGGCTTTCTTTATCGCCTATCTAAATTAGAAAGATGTCATCAATGAATCTTTTATATATCAACAGTTGATCGGGTTTATTCTTATAAATGGCTTCTTCCTCCCATTCGGCCATATGCAAATTGGCAACACTGGGGGCATATTTTGCCCCCATAGCCACTCCTTTGATCTCTTTATAATAAACATGGTTGTACCAGAAATAACTGTGATCCAGACTATATCCCAAACAGTCTACTAGAAATCTTCTTTGTCTACATTTGAGGTCCCTGTACTCGTTGAGAGAACGAGTAGCTAAAAACGTACTTGATTCCCCCAAAGAAAAAACCCTTACACTTATTTGAAGGTAAGGGTTTCTATCCTTGCAAAAAGTGTTTTGCTTGCCGGCACACGGACAATAATAAAAAGAAAAAAGATTAATTTGTTTCAACATCCACCGCAAAAAAATATAAGATTAAGGAATTTATCTCCTGTAAGACTGAGGGAGTTTTTTACATCCTGGAATGTCCGTGTCATCAACAATATATAGGTAGAACTAAAAGGCCCCTCTGGAAACGTTTGAGGGAACTTGTCCAAAACATGCATAAAGGATATCCTAAACATAGCATATCCAAACATTATGCTGAATGCCATAATAAAGATCCATCTTCACTTAAATTTTTGGGTTTAGAGAAGTTTAAACCACATTGGAGAGGAAGTGACGAAATCCCGAAATCAGAATCCCGATGGATATTTGAAATGCAAACTTTAACCCCTTTAGGCCACAACATTGAGTTTGCTTTAAATTGTTTTATTTCAGATTTTTAGGTGTTAGATTTATTCACATTTTTCATTTGATTATATTTATTTGATTCATTCATTCATTTTCCTATTTTTTCCTATTGTTTCTCAATTTTTTTTCATTTTAATTTTATTTTCATTTTCATTTTATTTTATTTTTACTTTTTCACATTTTTTTATATTTTTTAGTTTTTTATTTTTTATTTATTTTTTTCATTTCCATTTTTTTCCATTATTGTGTCCTAACAGGTATTATCAATTTGTGATAGTTTCCCCTTAGGAGTTATATGAAAAGCTTTATTATGTTACATTCTTATTGCATGATATATTGATGTATGATTTATTTTGAGCATATGGAACAATACTTATGGGTGAGAACATGAAAAGAACTTTCAATTATTGTATTAATGCAGCGGTCATCAGATCGCTTAAACTGTGGGTTTTCCTTGTTGCTTTGCTACACACTTTTCGATGAGATCGATAATCATTACTAGGAAGTATGCAATCAGACCACAGGAAAATGGCCGCTGTGGAATTGATAGAATGGACTTCGAGAAAATGTCCGAAATAGCGGTTGCTATGGTAACCACATAGATATATAAGGCTGATAGCATCACCCAGTATCCAGTCCCTTGATAAAGTCACGTGACCGTGACGCAATGTGTCCGGAGGAGCCGGGTGATGTCACTTCTGGGTACGGCCGAACCCGGAAGTTCGCTTTCCACACTGTTTGAGCGTTTGTGACACCGTTAACCAAGCTGATTGTCAAGATTTTAAACTGTGAGTTATTGCTTTTTTAATAAAACGTTGTTTTAAAGTATTACACCATGAGAGGCTTTATCTTTTTTACTTTGCATGTGGAGGAACGAAGTTTCATGACAGCAGTTTAGCTCACTTAGAGCGAGAAGCGCATCCCCAAGGGGGATTAAGGTGAGTGGCCATTGCACCTGGTGAAGGACTTGTGTGCAGCAATACACTAATATATATCTCTTGGGTGTGGATGAGACTGAAGTTCATTTGATGTCATTTCTTGGTTTTAACTGTTTGTTCCACCTAATAAGAAAACTCAAGAGATTATATATGCGCACTTTGCACTTTATTTGGAACACTGGACATTTAGAGTGACATTTTTTCAATGTTTTTTTGAGGCACTGAATTTTGCACGTGAATGGAGCACTAGACACTTTTTGTATATTGTTTACATATATGAGCACTGAAACACTTTATTATTTTGTATGTATTATTGCACTTGATGTATTATTTTAAATAAGATTTTGCACATGCTGGTTTAATTTATATATACATTTAATGGAAGGTATGCAGCTCACATAGCGCCGCTGCATATCATATACTTCTTTTTGTTTTATATTCATTCTGTTTACACTTTTTATTATTTTTTTTCCTATATTGCTATCATAACAAACCCCCATGTGATATCATGGGCAGGTGACAGGTACTCTTCATGGAAACACTGGGGTTCTATTAGACCCACAAAGTGTCTCCTACCTTCCAATATGGGGGAACTTCACGCCAAAATTAAAAAAAAAATGGTGTGGGGTCACCCCCAAAATCCATACCAGACCCTTATCCGAGCATGCAACTGCAAGGTCAGAAAAAGGGGGAGGGGAGAAGAGAATCTGGAACATGGTACATGGTATCCCTTCTCATTCACCCCCAAAAAAATGTCAAAAGTAAATAAAAACTCAGCGACAGTTTTTGACAAGCCCTTTATTAAAAAAAAAAAAAAAGAATTATAAAAACATGTCCCCCAATGCAAATACAGCATCAATCACGATGAACGCCGACCCACACGAAAAAAAGCCCGAAAACACGTCCAGTCCCATCGAGAGACCATCTCCAAATGACAGCCGCTCGCCGGTAAGTAAACATGGGGTTGGGGTCATAGCTCCCAACAGTCCCAATTTCCCTGGGAAAAATCACTGGAATTTGGCGTTGTCCCTGCAACCTGTTTCCAGCAGACCACCGGCCGCAGCTCCCGGCTGTGAATAAATGGCCGTGGGGGATCTCCATGCGGCTAGCAGGTCTCTTCCGTGTGTACAGTGCAGAGGGGAGGGGCCTCTGACTTGGGCAGTTAATTGACTTCTCTCTTTAGTGTACAAGCAGAGCAACTCTATTTTACACTGCAGACGATTAGCTGTCCAGGTCAGAGGCCCCACCCCTCTGCACTGTACACACGGAAGAGACCTGCTAGCTGGAGGAAGATCGCACAGGCACCACAGAGCTGCTGTCCGCCCCCCCCTCTTAGTGAGCTGACAGCCAGCAGAGATGCCGGGGGAGAGGCTGCAGGCACCAGAATGTTGCAGGTGAGTGGCCATGCCTGGGGTGATGTCTGTGTGTTGGGGGGTACAAAGCACTATGTTGGAGGTGCACGTCCAGTGAAGTCCTGCACCATGTCTGCACCCTCTCACCCACTCCTGTACCATGTCTGCATCCTCTCACTCTCTTCTGTACCAAGCCTGCACCCTCTCACCCTCACCTGCACCATGCCTGCACCCTCTCACCCTTACCTGCACCATGCCTGCGCCCTCTCATCCTCTCCTGTACCATGTCTGCACCCTCTCACCCTCTCATGTACTATGTCCGCACCCTCTCACCCACCTTGTCTGCGCCCTCTTATCCTCTCCTGTATCATGTCCGCACCTTCTCACCCTCTCCTGTACCATGTCCGCACCCTCTTACCCTCTCCTGTACCATGTCTGCACCCTCTCACCCTCTCCTGTACAATGTCAGCACCCTCTCCTGTACCATGTCTGCACCCTCTCACCCTCCCCTGTACCATGTCTGCACCCTCTCCTGTACTGCACTCTCTCTAACAGGCTCCTTTACCATGTCCGCACCCTCTCCGACTGTCTCCTGTATCATGTCCTCACGCTCTCTGACTGTCTCTTGTATCAGGTCTGCAGTCTCTGACCATCTCTTGTATCATGTCTGCAATCTCTGACCATCTTCTGTATCATGTCTGCAATCTCTGACCATTTCCTGTATCGTGTCTGCAATCTCTGACCATCTTCTGTATCATGTCTGCAATCTCTGACCATCTCCTGTATTGTGTCTGCAATCTTTGACCATCTCCTGTATCATGTCCGCACATTCTCTGACCCTCTCCCTTTCTCTTTTTCTCTCTCCCTCTTTCTCCCTTTCTCTCTTTTTCTCTTTCCCTCTTTCTCCCTTTCTCCCTTTTTCTCTCTCCCTCTTTCTCCCTTTCTCCCTTTTTCTCTCTCCCTCTTTCTCCCTTTCTCCCTTTTTCTCTCTCCCTCTTTTTCCCTTTCTCTATTTTTCTCTCTCCTTTCTCCCTTTCTTTCTTTCTCTCTCCCTCTTTTCCTTCTCCCTCCATCCATCTTTCATCTCAGGCTCTAACCACACCCCCATTAAGCCATGCCCAAAAAATGTACCCCATACTCATTCACATAGGGGGGAGTGGGATCTGGGGACCCTCTTGTTAAAGGGGGCTTTCTAATTCTGATAAGTCATTCCCCCCTGCACACCCCCACAACCAGTGGGCCCTTATCCTCATCATGTTGAGGGCATGTGGCCTGGTTCAGGAGGGGAGAGCTCGCTTCTCTCCAAACCCCCCCCCCCCGCCCATCTCTTTCCTGGCCTGCTGGACTGCATGCTTTAATAAAATACATACCAGACCTGAATTACCTGGTATGGATTGGGGGCCCACCTTGTTTTTTAACAAAGAATGAAGCCAGGTCTTTTTTTAAATTCTGCTGTCAGTGGGGAATCCAGCTGACAGCAGAGGAGTCATGGTTGTTGAGGACGCAGCGGCCACCATCTCCTTAACCAGCTATTCACAATGAATCTGAATGAATTGAATACATTTGTTAATTTCGTTAACTTTTTTTCCGGATTTGTTGACTGTCATTGCTGTGTTACATGTTACATCCAAATCTCCAAAAATTAAGTTTTTATCTAAAAACAAATCTGAACGAAACAAAATGCACATGTCTACCCATTAGAAGACCATGGCTTTCCTAAGCCCTGTCTTTGTGAATAACTAACACTGACTGAGGGAACATGGAAGGGGGGGGGGGTCCTTCTAAGACTAAACTAACTAGGCAAAAAATTTGAGATATAAAACCCCAGATCTCCAAACTGAAGACTGGAGTAGGGGGATGTAAATGTGTCACAATAAACAAAACGAAGGGCATATAAAAATATAAAACATCTTTATCGATACATAAAATAATTTTAATGTAAAAATTCTGTTTATATCTACATAATGTACATAGTACAAATACAGAGTCTAGTGGACCGACGCATTTCACATTGATCTAAAGCTTCTCCAGGGTCCACACGCATTTACAATCAACGATAAGGACATAATGTCTATAACAAAGAATATTGTGACAGTGCAATCAGCAGTGATCAGGTATGTTGCCCAGGATTCTCAAATAGGCAAGTTGAGAGGCTCCAGGAGGATTGCTTAATTTGGAGGAAACTGTTTTATCAGTTTCCTCTATGGTTGGTAAAATCCAGTTGGGGACCTGGAGATTTCATGGTGATCTGGTTGGGATGAAATCTCCAATCCTGGGACTGGGTTTTGGGAACAGCCAGGAGTCTGGCTTGTTGATTGTGCAGGTAGGTCCTGGGCTAATAGCAGAGTCAGGACCAGGGTTCTGGGCTCCATCCTCCCAAGGAGGCGTGGGCAACTGTTCTGTTATTGGACTTGTTTTTTTTTTCCTTCAATAAAAGTGGGCCAAAAAGCCCTTAAGCTGCATACCTGGCGTGGGCTCAGCTCACTGGGGAGCTTTACACTTAAGCTAAACAACCCCCCAACTTTACAATATAAACATTTACAAAAATATATCTACAACTACAGATACAATATTATAATTTCCATTATATGGACATGTAATGCAAGAGATGAATAAAATACTAAAAATTTTCAAACGTCCAGGGTGATCATGAAGATGGGCTAAGACAACACTCTGGGGGGACAGTATAGACAAAAACTGAGCGTGCTTACGCACCTAAAAACTTCAAGCAATGAAACGTTCAACTGGTGCATTCAAGGTTCATCAAGTTATAGATAAATACATGGTAGGCAGGGCTTTTTTTGCAGCGGGAATGCAGTTCCGGCACCTCCAGTACTGAATGTATGTAATAGCAAGGGGTGTGCTGGAGGGTCTATTGATGCTGGCTGCTGGGGGATCTATTGTCACTGGTGGGGATCTTTTTTGTGTGAGGGATCTATTGTGCCTGGGAGGTCTTATGTTGCTGGTAGGGATCTATTATTGAGGGAGAGGTATATTGTTACTGGCTGCTGGATGGTCTATTGATGTTGGATGCTGGTAAATCTGTTGTTGCTGCTGGGGGGTCTAATGTTGCTGGGGTGGTAATTTGTTGTGGATGGTCCATTGCTCCTGTGTGGAGGGGGAGTCTATTGTGTTTAGGAACTATTGTTTCTGGGGGGGGGATCTATTGTTGCTTGGGGGGACCTATTGTTGTTGGGATGGGGTCCATTGTTGCTGGGGGAGTCTATTGTGTGGGGGATCTGTTGTTGGCTCCAGGGGATCTATTTTACTGTTTTTATTGTTATTAGATAAGCACATATTCCTTATAAATTATTTAGCACCACAAAAAGTATACATGGTGCAGTACTGGGAGGTGGGTTTAGGGTGGAAGCAAGGGATGATGCCTGGAGTTGGGTAGGGTGCAGAGATAAGGGGGGACTCAGAAGGGGATGGCCCCTTCCTGTTCCAAAATGACTGTGCACCATTGCACAAAGCAAGGTCTGTAAAGACATGGATGAGTGAGTTTGGGGTGGAGGAACTTGACTGGCCTGCACAGAGTCCTGACCTCAACCCCAAAGAACACCTTTGGGATGAATAAGAGCGGAGACTGTGAGCCAGGCCTTCTCGTCCAACGTCAGTACCTGACCTCACAAATGCGCTTCTGGAAGAATGGTCAAACATTCCCATAGACACACTCCTAAACCTTGTGGACAGCCTTCCCGCAAAAGCTGAAGCTGTTATAGCTGAAAAGGGTGGGCCAACTCAATATTGAACCCTACAGACTAAGACTGGGATGCCATTAAAGTTTATGTGCATGTAAAGGTAGGCGCCCCAATACTTTTGGCAATATAGTGTCCCTATGATATAATCAACAATAAATATGATATGTAGCACTTCCGGGAGGGGAGGACAGGGGGTAAACATGTTGCAGTAGTCCAAAACCACCACTGAGTGGCAGCATTCTACAAAAAATGATAAGCTCATGCAGTTCAAAGCACAACATAAAAGTGGGGCAGAATACACCCCCTTAAAAGGAAGTATAGCATTGAGTATTGAGGTATTTAAGATCAGAACACTTAAAAATCACAGTTTATTTGCTTGGTGATGATAAAAGTTTCTTAAGTATCGCAGGTATAAACTTTTTCAAAGGGGTTCTGTTCAACATCCATCAGCAACACATGAGATCTGCATCTAAACCCTGTCAATACTTCCCTGGAACAATAGAAAATAAAGGAGCCGGTAAGGAATGTGATAAAAGGACAAGGAAATGATTGGTAGAATGAACTGCTCACCCAAGAGAATTCTTGATACATTGATCATGACGAAGCAAAAACTTTTATTCCAACTCTTGTCAAACTTTCCCCATTGTCCTCCGCCCCGCATTAACCAGCAATACAGCTAGAGGTCGTCTCAGAATTGGAGGTATTGATATGTTGTGATATTACGTCTGGATAAATAAATGAAGCGTACTTAGTGCATGCTTTAGAAATATAAATCCATTACATAGGGTAACTTATCTTTCATGTCTAGTTTGCTAAAAGCTCGCTGAAATAGATTTGGCGCCCTACTTATAGGTATGATAAAGATGAATAGGCTTTCTGAATACCAATTGCAAAGGGAAAAGCATGCCAAGCAAACATGGCTTGTAAGACCGGTGATTGATTTACAAAAGCAATTTTGGAAAGTTTGGAGAGCGTGCTGAATAATTATGAAGATGTTAAAGTGGAAAACTGAATCAAGAAAAAAAAAAACCTCTATGAATACTTCATTTAGTTTAATTAATTTTTGATGACAAGCAGGAATTAGGGATGAGCGGAGTGATTTTTTTTATTTCATTGCAAAATTTATATATTCCTTGTTTTCCCTTATTTTGAGGGTATGTGTGGGCTTTTTGCTTTTACTCTGCTTAGGGTAGGGTTTATTTATTTTAATATTTGTCTTTATTTGATCCACTTTTTTCAGGTTTATACATTGATTTTTTTCTTTCTTTATTCTAGTGGTGTGTGGATTTTATATTTTTGGCTATGTTTAAAGTGGTTTATTTAATTCACTATTTATTACATTTGTGCTTTTTTTTCTTTGTTATGTCTTTATTCAAATCACTCTTTTCAGGGTTATACACTCTTTTTTTCTTTATTCTAGGGGTGTGTGGATTTTCTTTTTTGCCTATATTTAAAGTGGTTTGTTTAATTAAATTTTTATTAAATGTGTGCTTTTCTTTTCTTTGTTTTGTCTTTCTTTAATCACTTTTTACAGGTTTATACACGCTGATTTTTTTTCTGTATTCAAGTGGCATTTGGGGTTTTTTGGCTGTGTTTTTAAAGTAGTTTATTATTTTATTTATTTATTTCAGGTACTTATATAGTGCCGTCAATTTATGCAGCACATATGCATTGTACATTCACATCAGTCCCTACCCTCAAGGAGCTTACAATCTAAGGCCCCTAACTCACATTAATACACATCAGTGGCGGCTGGTGAAATTTTAGGATGGGGGGGTGCCAGACCCTGCCCTTCCCTTTTGACCCATCCCACTTCTCATAAGCCCACCCCTTATCGTTTCCATCCTTTGTGTTAGGAGTATACAGCCCAGCATCACCAGATAGGGTATACAGCATCACCAGATAGTCGTATACAGCATCACCAGTTAGGAGTATACAGAGTCACCAGATAGCAGTATACAGAGCCCCAGAGAGCAGTATACAGAGTCACCATATAGCAGTATACAGAGTCACCATATAGCAGTATACAGTCGCCAGATAGGGTATACAGGGTCCCAGACAGGGTATACAGGGCCCCAGATAGGGTATACATGGTCCCAGATAAGGTATACAGAGCCCCAGATAGGATATAGAGGGTCCCAGATAGGGTATACAGTCACCACATAGGGGTGTACAGGGTCCCAGATAGGGTATACAATCACGAGATAGGGTTTACAGGTTCCTAGATAGTGTATACATCCACCCGATAGGGGCATATACGGTCCCAGATAGTGTATACAGTCTGTATACAGTTTGCGGCTGTTCATGCTCCATGCAGAATATTGCACATAGTACATGTCATAGGAAGCTCCATGCAGAATATTGCACATAGTACATGTCATAGGAAGCGCCATGCAGAATACTGCACATAGTACATGTCATAGGAAGCTCCATGCAGAATATTGCACATAGTACATGTCATAGGAAGCTCCATGCAGAATATTACACATAGTACATATCATAGGAAGCTCCATACAGAGTATTGCACGTAGGACATGTCTTAGGAAGCTCCATGCAGAATATTGCACATAGGATATGTCATTAGAAGCTCCATGCAGAATATTGCACATAGTAAATAACATAGGAAGCTCCATGCAGAATATTGCACATAAGACATGTCATAGGAAGCTCCATGCAGAGTATTGCACATAGGATATGTCATTAGAAGCTCCATGCAGAATATTGCACATAGGACATGTCATAGGAAGCTCCATGCAGAATATTGAACATATTACATATCATAGGAAGCTCCATGCAGAATATTGCATATCATAGAAAGCTCCATGCAGAATATTGCATATAGTACATGTCATAGGAAGCTCCATGCAGAATATTGCACATAGTACATGTCATAGGAAGCGCCATGCAGAATACTGCACATAGTACATGTCATAGGAAGCTCCATGCAGAATATTGCACATAGTACATGTCATAGGAAGCTCCATGCAGAATATTACACATAGTACATATCATAGGAAGCTCCATACAGAGTATTGCACATAGGACATGTCTTAGGAAGCTCCATGCAGAATATTGCACATAGGATATGTCATTAGAAGCTCCATGCAGAATATTGCACATAGTAAATAACATAGGAAGCTCCATGCAGAATATTGCACATAGGACATGTCATAGGAAGCTCCATGCAGAATATTGAACATATTACATATCATAGGAAGCTCCATGCAGAATATTGCATATCATAGAAAGCTCCATGCAGAATATTGCACATAGTACATGTCATAGGAAGCTCCATGCAGAATATTGCACATAGGATATGTCATTAGAAGCTCCATGCAGAATATTGCACATAGGATATGTCATTAGAAGCTCCATGCAGAGTATTGCACATAGGACATGTCTTAGGAAGCTTCATGCAGAATATGGCACATAGTAAATGCCATAGGAAGCTCCATGCAGAGTATTGCACATAGAACATGTCTTAGGAAGCTCCATGCAGAATATCGCACATAGTACATGTCATAGGAAGCTCCATGCAAAATATTGCACATAGGATATGTCTTGGGAAGCTCTATGCAGAATATTGCACATAGGACATGTCTTAGGAAGCTCCATGCAAAATATTGCACATAGGATATGTCTTAGGAAGCTCTATGCAGAGTATTGCACATAGGACATGACATAGGAAGCTCCATGCAGAGTATTGCACATAGGACATGTCTTAGGAAGCTCCATGCAGAATATTGCACATAGTACATATCATAGAAAGCTCCATGCAGAATATTGCACATAGGACATGACATAGGACATGATACAGGGTCCCAGATAGTGTATACAGTCACCAGATAAGTCCCGCACTTACCCCATCTAATAGGCAGGCAGGCGGGAGTTTGCAGAGATCGGCATGTGGCCAGCTGCTGTTGTATGCAGAGGCAGCGCTTGCGTTCAGGGGCTGAAGCCTGGAGTCCGGCTTCTCTCTCCACTGCCAGTCTCCATGGCCGAAAGTGATTGACAGTTTTGACAGATTGATTGACAGTACCAGGAGCCAATAGGCGGCTTGAGGTACAGAGCAAAGCGCCTCCAGACAGGATTGAACCCTGCCATTGAAGCATGACGCCTGCAATCATGTGACTGCAAAGATGTCACGCTTCCCATAGTGCACTGTGTCCAGGGCCCGACACAAACAAACTTTTTTTTTTAAGGGAACATTTTTTTTGGGGGGAGGGGGCAGCGCCCGGACGCCCCCTATGGGCGGGCCGCCACTGATTCACATACTAGGGCCTATTTAGACAGGATCTAATTAACCTACCAGCATGTCTTTGGAGTGTGGGAGGAAACTGGAGTTCCTGGAGGAAACCCACGCAGGCACAGGGAGAACATGCAAACGCCAGGCAGGTAGTGTCGTGGTTGGGATTTGAACCAGCGACCATTTTTGCTGGTAGGTGAAAGTGCTATCCACTACACCACTGTGTGTTAATTTTTAGTCTTTATTTGATAACCTTTTACAGGTTTATGCTTTTGTTCCCTTATTCTATTGGTGTGTGGATTTTCTTTTTGGTTGTGCTTAAAGTAGTTTGATTCATTTCATATGTTTTGCATTTGTGTATTTTTTCTTTGTTTTGCCTTTCCAATCACATTTTACAGGTTTATATACCGGTACTCTGATTCGTTTTCTTTATTCGAATGTGTGAATTTTCTTTTTGATTTGAGGCTGTGTTTATTACATTTGTGCTTTTTTACTTTGTTTTGCCTTTATTCAGTTTTTACAGGTTTATACACTCAGTTTTTTTTCCTTATTTAAGGGGTGTGTGATATTTTTTTTGTGGCTGTTTTTTAAGTAGCTTATTTCATTTAATTTTAATTACATTTGTGCTTTTTGTTCTTTGTTTTGTTTTTATTTAAATCACCTTTTACAGGTTTATACACTCTGATTTTTTTTTCTTTATTCTAGAGGTGTGTGGATTTTCTTTTTGGCTGTGTTTAACAGCTTCCGGACCGCCCACCGCGCATTTACTGCCGCAGGGCGGCCTGACTGCGCGAAACAACGTACCTGTACGTTGTCTCTTCTTATGGGTCTGATTGGACACAGCAGGAGCCAAACAGCGGGTCCGAGGGACACGATGTCCGCTGGGAGCCGCCGATCGTTGACCGGAGAGGCAGAATGGCGGCCTGCCTATTAAAACAAAGTAGACCGCCATTCTGTCAGAGAGGAAAATGGAGATCTTCTGTTTCTGCAGAAACATGGACCTCTGTTTTCCTTCAGTAAAGCCATCCCCCACACAGTTAGAAATCACTCCCTAGGAGCACACTTAACCCTTTGATCGGCCCAATGTTAACCCCTTCCCCTAACAGTGCAGTTTTTTAGCACTGATAACTGTATTAATGTCACTCGTCCCCAAAAAGTGTCACTTAGTGTCCGATTTGTCCGCTGTAATGTCGCAGTCCCACTAGAAATAGCTGATTGTCCCCATTACTAGTAAAAATAAAAATAAAATGAAATAAAAATATCCCCTATTTTGTAGACATGATAACTTTTGCACAAACCAATCAATATACGCTTATTGGGATTTTATTTACCAAAAATATGTAGCAGAATGCATATTGGCCTAAATTGATGAAGAAATTAGGTTGTTTACTTTTTGTATTGGATATGTTTTATAGCAGAGAAAAAAATATTGTCTTTATTTCAAAATTGTTGGGTTTTTTTTTTGTTTATAGTGCAAAAAATAAAAACCGCAGAGGTGATCAAATCCCACCAAAAGAAAAAGGGAAAAAAAGGACATAAACGTTGTTTGTGTACAGCGTTGCATGAACGCGCAATTATCAGTTAAAGCAACGCAGTGCTGTATCACAAAAAATCGCATAGTCATGAAGGGGGTGAAACCTTGGGGGGCTGAAGTGGTTAAAGTAGTTTATTTAATTTAATATTTTTTGCATTTGTGCTTTTTGTTTGTTTTGCTTTTTATAATCACTTTTTACAGGTTTACATACTTTGTTTTTTTATATTTATTCTAGTGGTGTGTGGGCTTTTTTTTTTTTTTTGACTGTGTTTAAAGTAGTTTATTTAATGTAATATTTATTACATTTGTGCTTTTTTCTTTGTTTTGTCTTTAATCACTTTTTACAGGTTTATGTACTTTAGTCTAAGGGTGTTTGTTTTTTTATGGCTGTGTTTATTAGTTATATTATACATTATTATTATACAGGATTTATATACCCCCAACAGTTTATGCAGCGCTTTACAATATAAAGGGAGAAAATACAGCAACAATACAATTCAATACAAGAGGGTTAAGCCTGGTACACACTAATAAGAAAAAAAACTGACAGCTCCGTTGAAACGGCTGTACTAAGCATTCGACATTAGTATAGCAATCTCACCCACTGAGCTGTTTTGTTCTGACAGGGGAGATGCCCCCCTCCCACCCACCAGAACACTCCAATCAGCGCAATCAGCCATTGGCTAAGAGAACTGATCGGGAGTCGGTCGGCTGTTGGTTTTCCAAATGGCCGGCATCTGTCGGAGAGACCGACTTACACGCGGGCCGAATGTCGGAGGTTTTTTTTTAACTGGCAAATGTCTCCCGTCATTCGGCCGTGTGTACCCGGCTTTAGGAGGGCCCTGCTCCTGGCAGCTTACAATTTAATAGGTTAATAATAAATGAGTAATTTACTATTTATTACATTTGTGCTTTTTTTCTTTGTCCTGTCTTTATTTAATCACTTTTTACATGTTTATTTTCTCTTTTTTTTTTTAGTTTATTCTATGGGGGGGGTATTTTTGTTTTTGTTTTATTAGAGGTAGTTTATTTAATGTAATGTATTTTGCATTTATGTATGTATGCTTTATTTTTGGCTGTTTGTAGAGTAGTTTATTTATTTATTTTCAAATAACAATTTTTATTGAAACTCGATACATTCTCAGATATCAGTACAAATGCATGTATAGCAGGTTAAGCAAGTGATCATTACAATCGGTGTTAACAATTTTGCAATAGTGTGGAACATGCTTACTGGATGGTACTGCATCGGGTAATTTTTAAATAACAACCTTGCGTATGAAAGGTAAAGATAATTTAGAAAAGGAAAGAAGAAAGCAAAGGGGGGGGGGGGGGGGTGTCGTTTCAGCCTGGGTCTTCCTGTAGATGCCATGGCTCCCATATTCGATTATGAGCTTACAGGCGGTCTTGCAGTCTAGATGTCATTCTTTCCATCAGCTCTACATCTTTGATCTTAGCATGCAGAGCCTCCTGTGTTGGAAGATCGTGACGTTTCCAATTGAGAGCCACTAGGCACCTTGCTGCGGTGAGAATGTTTTGAAGTAGTTTTCTATGTAGTTTAGAGAGTGTTTGTGGGAGAAGACCTAATAGGAAGAATTATGTTTTTTTTTTCCTAGCCGAAGAGATGGCTATACATTTGCCCCAAAGGACCGCCTTATGAGCTTCCCATAGGGTTGAGATAGAAACATCTGGAGTGTCGTTGTCACATACCTGGTGGTGGAGTCTGACTTATACAGGGGTAACCTCCCTTGCGACCCTGATTTGTGAACCCCTGGTAGAGAAAACGGGAGGTTCAGGAGTGAGGATGGCACGAGGGTTGAGGTGGTCACCGGTGACAATTGTAGTAGCTCTTCCGGTCTCGTGCTGGTTTGAAGAATGGTGGTACAGGCTGGGTCAGCAACTGGCTGGCAGTGCAGTACAAAGGAACAGGCAAAAGAGTAGTCGGATACAGGCAGAGTTAGTTAACAGGCTGGCAGCAAAGGTACAAGGGAGCAGGCAGAAGAGTGGTCGTGGAAGCCAAAGTCGGTGCAAGCAGAGATCAGAGCGGGGTCAAGACAAGCCAGTTCACAGGAAAAGGTAAACAGATAAGCAGGTTGCTTCAGGAAAACACACAAATTCTGTAGATCGGAAAGCACTGGCTGCTGGGCGTTGCCAGCCTAAATAGAGCCGTTTGGCCCCGTTTACGGTGCGTGCACACACACGGGAGTGCGCGGACATGCACAGGCGCGCGCATAGGTGCACAGGGCATTTCAAAGGTGCAGATTAATTCCTAACATTGCCCCTCCCACTCGGGCAAGCTTAGTTCGTCTGCGTGGATGTTGGCTTCAGGCTCCCAGGAACTTTCTTCAGGGCCGTAACCCTTCCACTTCACCAAGTATAGGATACCACCACTCCTCTTCCTACAGTCCAGGATGGCTTCGATCTCAAGTTCTTCTTTGCCATCTACCAGGATTGGCCCTGGCAGACCTGTCTTCCGCCTGGGGAAAGCCTGGAGCCACAGGTTTCAACAGAGCCACGTGAAAAACTGGATGGACCCGCAGGGATGGTGGAAGCTCCAGCTCATATGCCACCCTGTTAATCTTCCTCTTTACCTGGAAGGGTCCAATGAACCAGGGTCCCAACTTCTTTGACGCACAGGCTAGCTTAAGGTTCTTAGTAGTGAGCCAGACTTGCTCTCTGGGTTGTAGATCCAGCTCTCCCCGTCTCTTTTGTCGAAAGTCTCCTTATTGTGTTGCTGAGTCTGGGTCAAGGTTTCCTGCAACAATTTATTATTTTCTTTCAGGAATTTGGTCACTTCCTGAACTGCGGGTACCTTGCCTTCCGGATAGTACGCGGGCATGAAGGTTGGATGAAAGCCATAATTGGCCAGGAATTGGGATTGCTTGGTGGCTGAGTGGACTGTATTGTTAAAGCCAAATTCAGCCAACGGCAACAGAGAGGCCCAGTCATCCTCTGATTATGCAGAGAAGCAGCGCAAGCATTGCTCCAGAGTTTGATTGGTCTGGCCATTGGTTTGCGGGTGGTAGGCCATCGAGAGAGCAAGTTCAATGTACAAAGAGGAACATAAGGCTTTCCAGAACCTGGATGTAAATTGGACTCCTCGATCAGAAACGATACTAGAGGGCCATCCATGGAGTCTAAGTATCTCCCGGATAAAGATCTCGGCCATTTCGGCGGCTGATGGTGTGCCCTTCATGGGCAAAATGTGCGCCATCTTGGATAGACGGTCCCCGACCACAAAGATGATAGAGTATCTCTTGGATGATGGAAGCTCCACAATGAAGTCCAAAGAAATCATTCACCATGCTCGTTTGGGTACCGGCAGTGGAGGCTCATCCATAAGGGCTGTAGGGGCGGAGCCCCATCAAAAAAATAAGTAAGAAATAAAAATAAAAATTAACTATAATTATTAACCAACAGCCAGCACAGCTAGAGAGAAACTCCAAAGAAAAAAAAACCTTTGGAATTTCTCTCCAGCTGTGCTTCTGTTGCTAATTGCTGGAATAGACAGATTAGATAAGAAAGAGAAGTGTAATCTACCTAGTAACAGGGCAAACGTCCCAAATCTCACTAAAAAACTCTATCTAGAACACAGTAAAATGAATTCTCCACCCTCATTGGCTGCTTTCCAACGTGACGACCTCCATCTCTGATTCACAGCCTCACGCTGAACACCTCCCCCCTGTACCGATCTGTCGTCCGATCTTACACATTGACGTTCGTCTCTTTTAGAACCGAGGGGGGGTCCGTCTCTGGTTTACCTGATCCGTCAAATTCCAGACGTCTAAGTCTGCAGGATTTTTCGAGGATATGAGTCTTACCTTACAACCTTTCGTCGGTTACTCCCACCTCTTAAGTAAAATGACACAAGATCTATCTCAAAAAATCACTCTAAACCCTGCAAACGGGACAATGATCCATCTAATGTGAAGAGAAAGAATAGATTAGACAGATAAGGTCGTTAATCGTTGTCTTCGTGTCGACCTCTCTTTAAGGTTTCCAAAAAAA
>BLSH010459703.1:2611711-2640336 GCA_018402905.1 Glandirana rugosa | reverse complement strand
CTCTGGCGTCAGCCCCGTCAAAACAGGGTTTCCGTCCCTGGATTCCGAAGAGACGTAGGTTAGCGGAAGAAGAGTACTTTCGAGAGAGGGGGCTCTCTTTGATACTACATCCCCTGTCCCTCGAAGACCGGTAATTAAGGCGGGATCTTCTTACCGCCTATAGAGGACCTTCCTCGCCGAGTAGGTCAGAACCAAAAGTGTCTGGTGTTCTTAGACCTTATAAATTGTTGTCGGTTTTCTGAATCCGGAGCGGTTCGCACGACCCGGGACAAGAAAAGTGCTAAGGTCTATGTGTAGTGGATGGCCGGACCTAGGTTCTTACAATTGGTGACAATGTTGCATGACTGAGTAATTGTCATTCAAAGTGTGAGAGCGCTGAAAGCTGAAAATTGGTCTGGTTGTTAAGGGGGTTTAAGTGCCCAGTTGTCAAGTGGTTAACATTCTTGGATCCAGGCCGGTAGGTGATGTGTATCTGGAATCGTGAAAAGAACAGGGCCCAGCACGCTTGGCGAGGCCTAAGTCTTTTGGCTGTTGTTAAATATTCCAGATTCTTGTGGTCTGTGAAAACCAAGACTGGATGAGCCGCTCCTTCCAGGAGATATCCGCCATTCTTCTAGGGCGGAATTAATGGCCAGAAGCTCCCTGTCCCCTACATCATAGTTTCTCTCGGGGGAGAGAGCTTTCATGAGAAGAAGGCGATTGGATGCAGAGAAGCCTTAGGTCCCTGCCTTTGGGACAAAACTGCCCCGACTGCGGTCTCCGATGCATCCACCTCCAAGACATAGGGCCGCGTGGAATCGGGGTGTTTGAGCACAGGCGCTGAGGTGAACAGTCTCTTCAAAGTTAGGAAGGCGCCTTGTGCTTCCGGGGTCCAGATGTACCGGGTATTCTGTTTTGTTAACTGTGTGATCGGTGAGATGACAGCAGAAAAACCCCGGATGAATTTTCTATAAAAGTTGGCAAAGCCAATGATGCGCTGTACCGCCTTTTTGTCCGCTGGTGGGGGCCAGTCCACAATAGCTGCGACCTTTTGGGGGTCCATATTCGTGCCTGTAGTGGAGATGTGGAACCCCAGGAAGGCGCTCTCTGTGCGCTCAAAATCACACTTCTCGGCCTTGGCATACAGGCCATGCAGCCGTAGGCGGCTGAGTACACTCCTGACATGCTTCCGATGTTCCTCCAGGGAGGGGAAGAAAATAAGAATATCATCGAGGTAGACTACCACGAACTGGTCAAGAAAGTCCCTGAAAATATCGTTGACCAGGTGCTGGAACGTGGCCGGGGCATTGCAAAGCCCGAAGGGCATGACCAGGTACTCGAAATGACTGAATCGGGTCCGGAATGCTGTTTTCCATTCATCCCCAAATTGTAAGCTCCCCGGAGATCCAACTTGGTGAAAATGGTTGCAGAGCCAAGGCGTTGGAACAATTCCAGAACCAGTGGCAAGGGGTACCTGTTCTTGATCGTGATTTTATCAAGGTCCCGGTAATCAATACACGGCCGAAGGGTGTGATCCCTCTTCTCAACAAAAAAGATCCCAGCCCCTGCCGGGGAAGTAGAAGGCCGAATGAAACCCTTTTGTAACTTTTCCTCCAGATAGGCTTTGAGAGCCCCAAGCTCTACTTCAGAGAGGGGAAAGATCCTACCGAACGGAACCTCGGCCCCCGATAACAGGTCTATCGGGCAATCGTACGACCGATGTGGAGGTAGGGTATCCGTCCCTTTCTTACTAAACACATCTAGGAAGTCTTGATACGCCTCTGGGACAACAAGGCAGGACTCCCAGTCCGGGTCAGGGTTGATGGACAGCACCACTGGGGATGCTGTCTGGGATGGTTGAAAGCAATTGTTCAAGCAGTATGGGGACTGGAACTGGATCTTTCCCACATTCCAGTCAATGTGTGGGCTGTGTGCTCGGAGCCATGGAAGGCCAAGAATCACGGGAATAATGGGGAGGAGATGGCATCCAAGACTAGAAACTCCAAGTGGCCTTCAGCCGTTCGGGCTGGCAGAGGAAAAGTCTTCTGGGTAACAGTGCCTGACTTGATGTCTGATCCATCGGCTAGGCGAATGGACATTGGGCGCTCCTTGGTTCTGAGAGGAACCTGATGTTGGGCAGCAAAAGACAAGTCAATGAAGCAACTACATGCTCCTGAATCCAGAATAGCCGAGACTTGAATGCTCCTGTCAGGGAGCTGCAGACAGATGAGGAGGGTCAGATGAGGCTGCGAACTCGGCAGCGATAGCACCTCCCCTGGGACTGGCGTGGGGGTCTTGCTGATTTTGATGGGGCAACTCCTCACTATGCGCCCAGAACCGCCGCAGTAGAGGCACAGGTTGTGGTCCATCCGCCGCTGGCGTTCCTCTGAGGACAAAGGTAGATGAACGAACTCAGCTGGCATAGGCTTGGGATGGTTTTCGCGGAGAGGAGGAGGAGGTTGCCATTGGGCTTGGACCTGGAGAGATAGACACTCGAGACGACATCCAGGAAGGGCGCAGAGATACTGTGGCCCTCTCTGCTCTGCTCTCCCGCAGGCGGCGGTCTATCTGGATGGCCAGACTGATCAGTGCTTCGAGGGTGTGGGGGACCCCAACACGCGCCAGCTCGTCCTTAAGGGACTCGGAAAGTCCCAGCCGGAACCGGTGGCAGAGAGCCGCGTCATTCCAGACTGTTTCAGCGCTCCAGCGCCGGAATTCAGACACATAGTCCTCTACAGGGCGACAGTCCTGCCGGAGGGCATAGAGTGCGGCTTCCGCTGTGGCTGCCAGGTGTGGGTCCTCATATAGTTGACCCATAGCATGGAAGAACTTGTCCAGGGTGGTGGTCTCAGGGGCGCTTCGCTCCAATAAGCGGTGAGCCCAGGCCTGTGGGTCGTCCTGAAGAAGAGAGGTCACCAGGCCCACCTTGGTGGCTTCCAAAGAGAACGTGCGGGGCTGGAGAGCAAAATACAACTTGCAGGAACTGCGGAAAGCCCTGAATTTCCTGCAGTCCCCCAAAAACCGCTCAGGCATATGCATCCTTGGATCCGTGAGTCCATATGGTGTGGATAGGTGTATGGCCTCTGCTGGAGGGGTTAGGAGTGGCCAGGTCCTGTACTTGGTTTTCCAAGCGTACATATCCTTCCTGAAGGGTTTTCACTGCTTGGGTTAATCCAGCGAGGTGTACACATACTTCCTCCATGGGAGAGGGCCCCGGCGCAGACTCTGACATGGCTGTCCGTTTCTGTCACGTACCTGGTTGTAGAGTCTGGCTTATGCGGGGGCAACCTCTCTTGCGGCCCTGGTTCGAGAACCCCTGATAGTGGGAACAGGGAGCTCAGGAGCACAGGGGGGCACGAGGGCTCGACAGTCTTTAGATGGCAGGCAGAAGTCCACTGGAGCTCGTGCAAACAGGAGAGTAGTGGTTCAGTCCGGGTCGGCAACTAGCGGGCGGTGCGGTACAGCGGGATCAGGCAAACGGATGGTCAGGTACAGGCAGGGTCGACAACGTGCTGGCAGCGGAGGTACAAAGGGGTCAGACAAGCGGATGGTCATAGGCAAGCCAGGGTCAGATGCAGGCGGATAGCAACAAGTCCAAAGGGATAGCCGGGGTCACAGAAACAGGAAGTCACTCAACAATAGTCGCCGGGGACACAGATGCAGGAAACGCTGTCGAACGGACAGCACCGGGCACTAAGTCTTGCTGCTTTAAATAGAGCCGATTGGCGCCTGTTTCCGGCACGCGCACCACCGCGGAAACCGCCGGGACTGCTGTCTTTTCCTGACACCACCTTTGTGGTTTCTCGGGAGAAGGTACGGGGTTGGAGCGTAAAATAAAATTTGCAGGCTTTGCGAAAGGCCGAAACTTGGCGCTGTCGCCTGAAAACCAGTTCAGGTTCCAGGAGCCTTGGCTTTAGTGAGTTCCTGCGCCCGTACCTCCAGTCGGGTGTAACCTTCCTGCAGGGTCTGGATGGCCTGGGTCAGCCCAGCTAAGCGTAGGCTAAGATCGTCCGTAGGAGAGGTCCTCTGTGCAGACTCAGGCATGGCTGTCCAATACTGTCACGTACCTGGAGGTGGAGTCTGACTTATATAGGGGTAACCTCCCTTGAAACCCTGATTTGTGAACCCGTGGTAGAGCAAACAGGAGGTTCAGGAGTGAGGATGACACGAGGGTTGAGGTGGTCACCGGTGACAATTATAGTAGCTCTTCCGGTCTCGTGCTGATTTGAAGAATGGTGGTACAGGCTGGGTCAGCAACTGGCTTGCGGTGCAGTACAAAGGAGCAGGCAAAAGAGTAGTTGGGTACAGGCAGAGTTCGTTAACAGGCTGGCAGCAAAGGTACAAGGGAGCAGGCAGAAGAGTGGTCATGGAAACCGACATCAGTGCAGGCGGAGATTAGAGCGGGGTCAAGACAAGCCAGGTCACAGGAACAGGTAAACAGATAAGCAGGTTGCTTCAGGAACACACACAAATTCTGTAGATCAGACAGCACTGGCTGCTGGGCGTTGCCAGCCTAAATAGAGCCATTTCCGCATAGGCGCACAGGGCATTTCAAAGGTGCAGATTCTTTCCTAACAGTCGATTTCAGCAAAATAGTGCAGTATAGTAGAATCTAGCTCGAGTGTGGTTGGGAGGTGTTGGATGAGGAAGTTGTTTAACTGCCACTGACAGGGCTTACGAATCGGGACCCCCAGTGACATCGTAATCAGAATGGGGGCGTGGTCTGACCAGGATATTGCGTCTTTAACTATGTTTAGTGTGGTGTTATTTACAAAGAAGTAATCAATTCTAGAGTGTGTTTGGTGTAGCGGTGAAAAGAATGTATATTGTCAGTCCCCTGGATGGAGGGCTCACCAGGCATCGAATAGGGCGTAGCGCCTAGTGAGTTCTCTAAATACTCCCGTATAGTACGGGGGGGGGAAGGTTACGGAATTCTATTGTCTTTCGGTCGTAGACAGTGGAGTGCACAAGATTAAAATCCCCACCTATAATTAAGTATCCATGTTGGTATCGGAAAAGGTGGGAGAAGGTTCTACTTAAAAAGCCGACCTGACGGATATTCAGATTCTAAGCATGTAAACGGAGACTTCCCTGCTTTTCTAAGTGGATTAGTGGCTTGATAGACTCGGGGGGGGGGGTTTAGATGCGAATGCAAATGAGCCCTGTCTATCAAAACGTGTCTGCCACCACGCCGCTCCGGTCCCACATCCAGCTCCCTCAATGTTGCCGTGTAGTCACACCCCTGACGAATTTATTGGAATTCAGGCCGTGGACATTGAGGGATAGGATTTTCACCATATTGTGTAAATGTGTTGTGCAAATAGACTTATCTGGTCCGTCGCGGAAGTACTAAGGCTGAAGGTGGACTTACTCTCCAGGAGGATAGGTCGAACACTGATGGAAGACTCTAAAGTAACCAAGGGGTAGAGACAGAGTGAAAAAAGTCTGAAAAGAAAATCAGAAATTAGTACAAAATATTACATATTACAGTTTGCTAAAGAAACTGAATTAAACCAGGCCCCAGAAAGGACTCTATATCAACCTAGACTCCTAAAGTACTGTCTAACCTCAAACAGAAGCCGGTAGACAGTGCAAAAAAGTTTACAAGTAGGGTCTATATGTAAGGGGGGTTAGTGATAGATAAGTCAACCAAGCATAAGTCTCTCTACATTCAGCCAAGTAACTAAGCATTAAACTAAGGGGGATACTAGAGGGGCTAGATTCAATAGTGCTGGGTAGGCAGAGCAGGTCAATATTGAAATAGGCCAACCTATGTGGGAGAATGCCCCACAGGGCAATGGAAAATGTTTATCAGCCATGTTTCTATTTATTGGTCTTGCAGGGGGGTGTCTGGGCCCCTGGGGCTTTTCATTGGGGGGGGCCTTCTGCCCCATAATGGGCTGTGGGGGTGGCGTTGACACAAAGTCCCAGTCGGGAAGCTGTGGCTTTGGGATCTCCAGGGCATCACAGAAGGTTGGCAGGTCATCATAGTACTGCAGATCTTCCATGGTGTTTCGCGGTTAAGCTGAAGGGGAAGCCCCAGCGGTAGATAATGTCCTTCTCTTGCAAGGTGCATAGAAGGGGTTGGAGTAGCCTCCACTTCTGGAGAGTTATCCATGAGAGGTCTGGGAATATTTGAAGGTGGGCTCCTTTGAATTGTATTTTTCGGTGGGTGCAGGCTTTTTTCATTATGTCCTCTTTGAGGGGGTAGGAATGGACCCTGCAGATCACGTCCCGGTGTCTTGGCGTTGGTCCCTTGGGCCATAGTGCTCTGTGAACCCTGTCCATTTCAATTGGTTTGTCTGGGGGTTCGCCAAGGAGTGAATTAAACAGGGTCTTCAGAGTTTGTTGGATGTCCTTGAAAGCAAGGGGTTACTGTATCCTCGGCTAGCTCCTGCACCTCCGACAGGCACCTTCATGATTATCAGACATGTCTGGAGGTAATTTGCATAGATAATAAAGACACACAGAATGATAGTGAAGCAGGGAATTGTCTCTATTGTGACGCATGGGAGGTGCCCTTTATAAGGCAGAACACGTCACAGATCATTCAAGAAATGGCACATGCATACATCATCAAGCAGTAGAAACTGGTAAAAACAGGTGTCTTTTGTTACAAGATACAAAGGGTACATTAGCTGCACAATATTGTTACAAAATACATTGTGTGACTAGCTGACTTCAGCTATTTCATGAGAACCGAGCATAACACATTCTCTCAGGCTAAGGCCAGAAACAAGCCAGACTAACAAATATTTAAAGTGGAACCCTAACATATAAAATGGATACCATCAAATCCTTTCAAATCCCCTCTTAAGTCATGAATATGACTTCTATACCTTTGAGATTTCTTGGGGCACTTTAGTCTGATCCTTATGTTTACACTGACCCATATAAACCTGGAGATATTGGGTGTATGCATGAGAGGGGTGTTGGGTTGGGGCAGTACATTTGGCAATACACATCATAAGTAACTTGAACCCTAAATAAAGCAAAAGGATAACAAGGGCCAATGTTACAATAATAGACTAGTAAGGCTATTCTTTAACCCAGAAGCTGATGTGTGAAAGGTATCGTCTGTCATTGAACCATTATTGGTTGGCATAGTGATATTAAATTCCGAATCGCTACACGTGTTGGCCTTTATCTGAACCTCTTCATTTAAAGCACCAGTTTGGTCTATAAGCTGTACTCACCACGGGAAAGGGTATTGATTTATTTGCCTGTCCCGTGGGGACATTTGTCAGTACTATAGGAGGGGTGCCATTTAGCATGGGTGTGATGTTTAATGGTACTGCTAGCAGGGGAATTCTTACGGTACTAGGGTGTAGCTTACTACAAATCCACCATTCCTTGAAACCTGAATTCTGAGCATATGCATATTTAAATTTTAGCAAAAGCATTTTCCCTGAAAAGGAGTCACTAACAGTTTTATTGCTTTCTATCTCTCGTTTGTCTCTCTTAATTGTAGCATTGTTCATTACAGCGACAGTCTTAGGGCTTTCTCCACATATTGGCCTTATAAGGCCCAAGTCCTTAGGATGATATATACAGTTAGTTACTATCCAAACTGGAAAGAAGATCAAGAGGAGGAGCGCCATTAGAAGGCACAAGGCCTTCCCAAAAGTCTGTGGTGAGATATGCGAGGTCATCTTTTTCAAAGACTTTTCCACCTATTTCACTCTCAGTTCGAGGATTGTTTCGCCTCTCTTGTCTTTATCTTGCTTCTTGGGTGCTTGTTTCACTCTTTTCACATGGCTAGCATGGATCCAGCTAGGGGATTCCTCTGTAAGGATAGCTGTCCGGGTGATGGCCACCACTCTGGTGGCTGGTCCAAATGGAGGTTCCTGTGGTTTTCGTCCTTTAGGCAATCTCTGGATCACGACCTGGTCCCCGGCCTGGAAAGGGTGCGTTGGTACCTGTGAAGAACAAGGAGAGGTGCGAGCAATGTTTCTTTCATATTCCTCCTGGATTAGATCTAGGTCCCCTCTTTCTACCATAAGTGGCTGTCTGGCTCATGGAGTGGGGAATGGCCTACCCATTAAAACCTCAAAAGGGGAGTAACTGTCTTCTCGGAGGGGGTCATTCTTACCTTGGCCAGAACTGCTGGGAGGACCTTCTTCCAATTTATGTACCTCCAGTTGCCTTCCCTATCTTATCCTTGAGAGTCCTATTCATCCTTTCCACTATACCGGAACTTTGGTGGTGATAAGGTATGTGAAACTTCCAGTCGATTTTAAAAGTCCTTACCAGATCTTGGCAGACAAACGCAGGGCCATTGTCTGAGTTAATCTACAGCGGACATCCCCACCTGGGAATAATCTCTTGTGTAAGAACTTTTACAACTGTTTGGGCATCTTCTCTTGTGGTTACAAAGACCTCATGTCATCGTGAAAACATATCCACGATCACCAAAAGGTACTCTTGTCTCTTACCCACCTTTGGCATATGTGTAAAGTCTATCTGTAGGTGAACCTAGGATATCTATGTCCGTGGCATACGTCTGTAAATCTTGCAATATCTGGTCTTTCTGACATTAGCAAATGCATTTGGGTGGTTGCATTTTGAGTGGATGCAGCTTCCTTCGCTGCTATATCTGCTAGGGCATTTCCTTTGGCTATATCAGTTAGCTGGCCTATGTGTGCCCTGAAATGTAAAATGGCAATGGACCTTGGTAGCTGTATAGCTTTTATTATTTCTTTAAAATATGCACATCTTGTCCTTCAAAGAGCTGTCAAGCTCTTGTGAGGGCTATCAGTTCTGCAGCCTGGGCTGACTGGTAAGGAATTGATTTTGCCTCTAGAATTTTGTCTGGTAATTATACAACAGCATATCCTGCATGATATGTGTTGTCATTGGGCCTTGAACAAGAGCCATCCACAAACACATTCTGTGCATCTGGAAGGGCCACAGAAGACATGTCCTGTCTTGGGGACGTGTCCTGATGGATGAGATCCAAACAATCATGTTGTGGAACAATCTCATCCTGTTCTCTTTTTAATTCTAACAAAACATTGAGGATTGGGGCTGGGCCTGAGGTAGGAGAAGCATATTTTATCTTTAGCTTAGGGTTGGAGAGCAGTATAACCTTATAACCTCTAAGCCTTTGGGCCGACATATGTTGGGTGTGTAAAGTGGTATCCTGTCCCAGAGTGAACAATGCAGCCATTTCCACCACCATCACACAGGATGCTAAAGCTCTGAGACACGCAGGCATGCCTTGAACCTGTACTGGAACCATCTTTGAGAAAAAAGCAACAGGGCGGAGCTTGCCTCCATGTTCCTGAGCTAGGACTCCCATCATCGTTTTGCAGTTGTACCTGGAATCAGGCAGGCCTAGACTAGGGACCGTTACCATAGCATTTTTCAAATACACAAAAGCAATACACATTTCCTTTGACCAGTTTACACAATCTGGCATATCAGAACCTGTGGCATGTCTCAGGAGATTGTCATAGTAGGAACAGTCAGGTATTCATTGGCGGCAGTAACCAATCATGCCAAGGAAGCATGTCCTTCTTCAGGGGAGGGCTGGCAGCCGTAGGCCTGGGGGGCAAGTCCAGTCAAGTGGCCCATTGAACCACCGAATCAGCTCACCATCCATGCCCACCCAATGGGCCTAGCGGGATCCATGGTAGGGCCGTCCCTGGGCACCCCCCCTTTGCCTGCAGTTAGTTGGTGGCTGCGCCCCTGGGCCCTATTTCCTTCCCCCACAAGAAAAAAAAAGTGTGAGCGGGCAGCAGCCATCGGCCATTTTAAATGTAAGTTAGGGTGGCCTGGGGGGCAATTGCCACCCTACCCCCTGGGCCAGCCCTCCCCTATCCTTCTTGGTCAATGGGCGGGGCAGACCCATGAGAGCCGCAGCTCTCTTGTGACTGACTTTCCTTTCTCCTTTTGTGGGGACAAAACCAAGGTACACAACAGTTTCCTGGCACCACTGCAATTTCTTTCTAGACACTTTGTGACAATTTTCAAATACACAGTTTATGAGATCCACACTGTCCTCCTGTCCGGCTGCCTGATTTGAAGTAGGACCGAACCATGACAGGAAGTCCAGGACCTCAGTGTGGCCTGGAGCACAATCAAGTAGACTACAGGGGAGTCCACATAGCCCTGGGGCATTCTACACCAGATAAATTGGCGATTCTTTAAACACAAGGCAAAGATTGGCCGTGTCTCCTTATCCACAGGGACTAAAAAAAACATTTGCCAGATCAATCACTGTAAAACACTCTGCATCGGATGGAATGGAGGACAGGAGTGAGGGCACATCTGGCACTATTGGGGCAATGGGGACCACAAGTTAATTTATGGCTCTCAGAACCTGTACAAATCTGTAGCTACCACTGGAGCAATACCTTCCTCCTTTTCTTTTGATAAAGGATACTGTTTATGGTACACAGGTTTCGTCCATGCCTTAAGAGTGGCCTTGTAGGGGGTACAGAAAATGAGGACAACATCAAAAGAATTTTCTGCCCATACACTGTCCTACCTGGATATGGGCTGTGGGTGTCTGTCACAATCAGTGTTAGGAAGGAAATTATTGGGACCTTGGTGGATTGCACTACAATCCCACCCTTCTTTGTGGTTTTGATATTAATGTTTGCATAAATAAGCTAAATATTAACAATTATGGTGATGCAAACTGTCAATGTGTGCTGTAATCTTCATCTTTAGTTCTCGGACATCAAACCATATCAGACAGGTGGATTGATGCTTTACTTTTTTTTAGCACTATCTAGAAACTAAACAAAACGAAAGATCTTAGTGAATTATCATTACATTTCCCTCCTAGAAATAAACAACTGGTTAGCAATAAACACATATAAATCACAAAATGCAAAACATATTGCCATATTGTTTAATAAGAGTGCACTCTTTTCTACCCATATGAAATAAATTCATAATTAATTATCACCACGTGGATTTTCATTAAAGGACGTCCATCAAAAATTACCAATAATAATTCACCATAACTTTTATAGTATGTTCATAACATTTTGCACAAAATTATATATCACCAAATCCATTGATTTTCCTATTTAAACCTCTTCCCATACATATCTTGAAAACTTCTAGAAATAAATGTCGTCATTTCTGTATTAACAAAAAAACATATAAAACAATCATTAGTGTTGTATTTTAAAGTTTCACACTTCATTACAATCATTTATGAAAACGATACATAACATATATAGACCTACATCTCCAGTGATCATTCACTATTGTCCTATCATATACTGTTAAGTAAAGATGATCTAAGCCTGGTCTTTACTAGTCAACTGTCTTGTTCAAATTATTTTCATTAAAGGGTACAACCGGGTTTTTATCAGTGGGTGGAGCCTTTTCCCTTTCCACGCCCAACAGGCTGGAATGGAGAACTAAACAGTTACATAGCAAAACTAATCCGTTCAACTAGGATTTTATTTCTACAAAAGTATTTAAAAATGTCCTTTACCTTACAAAGTTTTTATTTTTTTTACATCACTTACTTTTGAGCAACACATGTCACACTAGCATTCCATAGCTGTTTGAAACATAACACATCGCCCCACACTTCACAGACCTAGCTCCTCACACAACACACCTAACACAGCACATCTCTACCAGATTACAAGCTTCCCGAAGGTAGGGACCGATGTGAACACACAATATACACACAAAGCACAGCGCAAACTGACAGTAATACAAGTACCCAAAATAAATAAATCAAAGGAGAGAAGAAATCTGTCTACACAGAAACACACAGAATGAGGGGGGCAGGGGGGGCCAAATCATCTCTCTCAAGTAGCGAAACATATGTTATCACATTCACTACAGGGAGAACAAAATGCATTTAACCTCTTCATAAAACATGGCCAGCTCATCATCCCCCACATTCAAACAGTGAGACTTCTACAATCCACATTCTTTTTTTTCTTTTGTGAGACTTGGATAGAGTTTGGCAGGCTTTGGGACATAAGGGGGAGGGTGGCTTGGAGAACAGCATGAGAGGAGTGTATGGGTCTATGTATTTCTAACTCACACTCATGTAATTTCTGAAAATCTTATTATGATTTGTTACCAGAGAACCTCTCTCAGAGGGAAAATAAAACCGTAAACTACACACACACTCAGAACAAGTCATTTAAAACACTTTCAATGCGACAGAGAGAGAGAGAAAACAAAATATAATCATGAACTGCCATGGGTTTTTATCTGTTTCTTATGTTGGGGCGTCCCGGACAGCCCCGATGGGAGTCCCCGACTTCCCAGCGCTTATCAGAGCATTTTTCTTATCTCTCTATATAATCTCTCTCTCTCTCTCTCTCTCTCTCTCTCTATATATATATATATATATATAATGGGGAGTCCCTGACTTCCCCGGTGCTTACCAGAGCACTCTAACTGGCCAGTTAGTGTTATTTTTATCTCAACAGGGGGATATTTTAGCCTTTCAGATTCAAATGGGTCTTGGAGACACCCATACCTACGGCAATGTAATCTCTGTCAAAAAGACAAACATTACTTACCGAAGGTGGTCTCCAAGATCTCCGGACGAGCCCCCAGCTGAAAGAAAGGGGTTACGGAAGGTGCTAGCTCCTGCACCTCCGACAGGCACCTTCATGATTATCAGTCATGTCTGGAGATAATTTGCATAGATAATAAAGACACACAGAACGATAGTTAAGCAGGGAATTGTCTCTATTGTGACGCATGGGAGGCGCCCTTTATAAGGCAGAACACGTCACAGATCATTCAAGAAATGGCACATGTGTACATTATCAAGCAGTAGAAACTGGTAAAAACAGGTGTCCTTTGTTACAAGATACAAAGGGTACATTAGCTGCACAATATTGTTACAAAATACATTGTGTGACTAGCTGACTTCAGCTATTTCATGAGAACCGAGCATAACACATTCTCTCAAGCTAAGGCTAGAAACAAGCCAGACTAACAGATATTTAAAGTGGAACCCTAACATACAAAATGGATACTGTCAAATCCTATCAGTCCTCTGGACCCTCCTGTTCCGGTAGGCCCCACACTCTGATGTTGTTTCTGCGGCCGCGATTGTCCAGGTCCTCGATATGTCTCTGCATGTCTATTAAAAGGAGACGATGGTCTGAGCTCTGAATTTGGGTGCGATGGACTGCTAATCTGGTCTCTTGGATGTCCTCCTCCACCAAATCCACTCTGTCTGCAAGGTTTTTGAGGCCTGATTGGAGGGCCTGTATTTCACTGCGGCATGTAGATTTAACGCACTCGATTAATTGTTTGAAGTCCTCCTTGGTGGGGATAGACTGGAGGTACGACTGCCATGGGGGGTTAGCTGCTGTGCTGTCACAGGTGATGCGATCTGGATCTCTGAGTGTGGGGGGAAGGGGGGTTGCAGACAGTTCTCCAATTGTGGCTTGGAAGGCTGAGGCACTGGTATGTGGGGGGAGTCCCACGGCTCGGACCAGGCTGGGGCCTGCATGGAGGAGAGGTCTGGTTGGTGGCCCACCCCACGTGTGTGTGTGGGCAGTGGAGAGGAGACTACCTGAGCATATGTCTTTGGGTACCCCTGAGGTGATTGGTGGGTGCTCCTGGTAGCACTTGGGTCCCTGGAACGGAGGTCCTCTGTGCTTTGAGGGAGGGTAGCGTGGGAGCCACAGTCTGAAGGGTCCCCGAGTATACCGTCGGAGCAGCCACCAAGAGTATTGAGGCCGAGGAGTGAGGGAGTGGCAGGCCCGTGGGCAGGAGAGTCCTCAGAGGATGTGGGGGGAGAGTGAGCCCTCTCTCTGGATGCAGGGATCCAAAGTGTCTGCAAGAGGTGCGGGAAAGCCTCCGAGCATTGGGTGTAGGCTGGGGGGATCTGTAGCTGAGGCATCCCCAATGGCTGAGGGAGCAGGGCCGCTGACAGTGTCCGTGCTGGGGTGAGACTCACCTTTGACAGTGTGGCTGAGACTGTTCCTCGTCCAGGGGTCTGGTGGTGGCTGTCTGTCGGCTCCCTGCTCATCCCTTCATCTGGTGTGTAGGGCGGTGTGGGGGATCGTGGACGCGATCCAAGGAAGGAGGCCTCCAGCGTCATTTTGTTTCGGATGGAGTGCCACATGTCAGACGGGGAGAAATAGTCTTTCAGGTTCCCAGGTGAGCTTTAGCGGAGCAGGTGGCTCTGGATCTGCCCATCGGAGTTGTATTTTTTGCACCTGAAATCCCTCTAGAAGCTGCGACCGAGAGAGAGCGAGGTGATCACGCTGCCATTCAGGTTGGCTTCCGGTCACGCTCCCCCAGAGTAGTTTATTTAATTTAACATTGTTTTTTTTTCTTTTGTTTTTATATGATTTTTACAAGTAGATCCTCTTTTTTTCTTTATTTTGAATGTGTGCTTGTATTTTTGGTTGTACTTAGGGTGGTTTAGATTATTTACAATTAATACACTTTGCTGCTGATGTTTTTTTCTCTTTTGTTTGTTTTTTTGGTGTGCTATCACCTTACATATTTTTTATGCTTTTTTTTCACTCTTCTGTTCTTTTCTGTGAAAAACAAATATAAAATAATGAAGCTATTTTTGGCACAAGAGAAGATCCAGGATAGACAAAAGAAGTATCTGTAACCAACAGAGCCATTTAAAGCCCATTGCACCCTTAAAAACTAAAAAAAAAGTTCATTTCTCTTTCCCCATTAAGTCCCCTGCCAACAATCTCTAGAAAATTCCTGGATTTTGCTGAAATATCAGCAATTAAAACTCTAATTATTACTCCATGGTGGGGTTGACAATAATCTTATTTCTGAGAAACAGAGAGAGGGTTAAGAATAGGGCAGGTCATTGGTTTTAGGTTAAAATGAAATAAACGAATGCAGATGAAATGTCATTAAACCTTGGATTACGGGTTGGTGTGGGCATTGTAATATTTTATTTTATTTTAATTTATTTTTTTCAGTACGGGTCAAGGCAACCAGCACAAGTAAAGAATGTTGAAAAATATTTTCAAATGAAAACTTGTACAAGAGAACTACATCAAGAAACATAATAACTACAAGAATTAAATTTGATATAACCCTATCTGAATTGGAGGCCAGGCAAATCAAAATAAAATTCGATTTTCTACTATCAAATAGGTTATTTTATTTAGCTTAATTTAAGAATAATATACCAAAACTGTATAACCCTTCATCTCAAAATTGATAGTTGCAAAACATTCTCCTAGATGCGGAGTCTTTGTTGCTCTTTTGTTTTGGCAAGCAGAACCCTTCTGGCTGATCAGAACTAGCAGGAGAGAGAAAAATGGAGTTGTCTATCTCTATCTACCTTATGCGGTAAACCAAGCAGTAAATGAGTTTTAAATTAAGCCGTCCCAGCAGCGACTCAGCAGCTTATCTCCCCCTCCTAAGTGAGTCATCAGCTCAGCTCCCCTGTTTCCCCTCCCAGCACGGACTTAGCTCAATTCCCTCTGCTCCCTCCTCATAGCACTGACTCAGCAGCTATACTCACCCTTCTCCAACATCCTAGTAGTGACTCAGCAGCTCAGCTCACCCTGTTTCCTTCACAGCAGTGACTCAGCTAGTCAGCTCTGGCATTCCCCCTCCCAGCAGTGACTCAGCAGCTTGATCCTGCTTCCTCCTCCTAGTAGTGACTCAGTGGCTCAGATCTCTCTGTCCCTCCCCCAGCATTGACTCAGAAGCTCAGCTCACACTGCTCCCACCTCTTAGCAGTGATTCATCGACTCAGCTCTCCCTGCTTCCAGCTCCCACCAGTGACTCAGCAGCTGAGCTCACCCTCTCCCTTTCACAGCAATGGCGTATCTGCTTCTCCTCCCAGTAGTGACTTAGCAGCCTTCCAGTCTTTCATCTTGAATTTAAATACAGTAGCAAAAGCTCTTGGAGGAGGGTCATGAAGATCTGGTTTGCTAAAGCAACACCAACTTTAGTGCTTCTCCTGTAAACTTTGAGAATGAATTGCTCCACAATTCCTGCATCTACAGAGGTCAGTCAGGGTTTCTTTTAATAGGGACCTTTCCAAATTCTGAAGAATTCGAGACTGTCACAGCTCCCCTCCCTGTCAACATGCCCTATTACTGGTCATAACTTCCACCCAACATACACAAGGACCAATATGAAGGCTTAAACTCAATTTAAATTATAATTACCAGTATGTGGTAAGACATTTCGATTTATAGCCTGCGGCAGAGCCAACTATGATAGGGGCTTTTGGAGGGGAATGCGGGGTAGCCTCTTGCCTACTGACTATGGGCCCTGGCATTTTAGGAAGCTACAAGCATTCAGAAAGACGTTCTAGTTGTATAAAACACAATGACATTACCATCAGGAAGCCATGATGGTCTAAGCCAACTTGAAACACAGTGAGAAGATGGATGCAAAAATTAAGATGATTGATGAGATTTGGATACCCCTGGGTCTTCTTTCTGGGGAACTGGTGTCAAACTGGATGGGCACTGTCCTTACTCACCTAGGCTTGTCTAGGTGTCTAGTTGTCAATTAGCTTACTGTTTTATTAAGATCACTGTTAGTTATTACCTGTTAATTGGATTGCTGTTTGAAGTTTGCATTGTCATGCTAATATCCCCAAGAGGGGAATGTCCTCCTGGTGGGTATAAAATACGTGGTTGGAGTTTTAATAAAGAGTCATTCCTTTGGTTGTTAACGCAATATATTGTCTGTGTATGATGCTTGGGGTAAAAGGCTGGTATTATCTCTTGGTCTGCTGGAAGGGTTTGGTGGGCAGAAGGCTCTGTTTGGAGGAAACATCCAGGCGGGGTGCCAGGCGATCTGTCACAAAGCCAATAAGATACTACTTTCAAACCTATTTTTTGCAGGAAAATGTAACATTCCTTATCTTTTTAGCTATCTATACTGTGTGTCTGGACTTATGGATCAATTTTGGCAAAACATAAATCTAGTCAATGCTATCTTGCCACCCACGTAACGCATATGTGTGGCGGCAAAGGTGGTGGGCTTTAACAACCATACGCAGCCCATATGTGTCCAAGGAAGGCCGAAATTCCTGTGCTTAAAGTGTGCTCTCCGTGCACTGCCAACACACTGACCGAGCTATCATAGACAGCTCTTGGTCTTTAGTCATAATAAGGAACCGGAGGGACAGCTCTGGATCATGTGAAGTCCACCCCACCCCCTAGGCAGAAAGATTTATTTAAGGAAGCTGGGAAGAGAGGGGTTATAAAATTGAATTTGCCACCCTACATCTCCAGCACATGAAGAATATTTTGCCTATTCTCCAGGGGGTTAATAAAACATGACCCGTTCCATGGTCTGGCATACCAGTTGCAGTTGAGATCTGAAGCCCTCTTTTTGCTAATCTCCATCCAGTCTGGCCACCCCTCTCAATGATGGTATTACTTACGAAATGTTACTCCCAGAGAGGGCCGCTGGTTGATGATGATTAAAGCACAGTACTACACTCCTCCTGATAGCAGCAGCCCAACAATCCCAGTAGTTGGTCTTGCAGCAAAGCTGTCAGGAATAGTCCCCCCAGCTGGTGGCGCTGTAGCTCAGGTGTCAGTAAGGGCTCACCTGTTGATGACTCCTGGATCCATGGGCTGCAGTTCTGGTGTCCACCAGCGGGTGTCCTGTAGCAGTCAGAGGCTGAGTAGTTCCAGTGTCCACCAGCAGGGGCCTCCCAAGAGTCAGCAGGCTGTGGGAGTCAGCCACACCCGGGTTCAGTTGGTGTCAGGTACCTGGTGGTAGAGTCTGGCTTATGCGGGGGCAACCTCTCTTGCTGCCCTGGTTCAAGAACCCCTGGTAGTGTAGACAGGGAGCTCTGGAGCACAGGGGGGCACGAGGGCTGGATAATCTTCAGGTGGTAATCAGAAGTCCACAGAAGCTTGTGCAAGGCAGGAGAGTAGTGGTTCAGTCCATGTCGACAACTGGCAGGCGGTGCGGTACAACAGGATCAGGCAAACGGATGGTCGGGTACAGGCAGGGTCGGTAACGTGCTGGCAACAGAAGTACAGAGGGAGCAGACAAGTGGATGGTCATAAACAAGCCGGGGTCAGATGCAGGCAGATATCAACAGGTCCAGAGGGCTAGCCGGGGTCACAGGAACAGGAAGTCACTCAGAAGTAGTCACCGGGGGGTCACAGGTGCAGGAAACGCTGTAGAACGGACAGCACTTGCTTACAGGAAGCACGCTGCTTAAATAGAGCTGCCTGGACCGCCTCCTCTGGGGGCTAGAGGAAACAGCAATCAAATGCAAACACGTTTTCAGCACAATCTTTTTCTAACAGCTGGGAAGTGGCTATTTAAGGCCACTTCCCTCGGCGTGTCACAATTGAGTTTGCCTCACTGCTGCTAGAGATCTTGCTTCAGCCTGCCCTGCTCTGACTTGCTTTTGTCCCATGCCTCCTTGATTCCCCGTATACTCTGTACCCTTGTCCAGAGTTAGCTTTAGTTTGCAGTGTAGGTGTTAGTGTTTTTGTTTATTACTGTGCACTGTAAATAAATCTCACCTTTTTAAGTTCTATATACTTTGTTTGGTCTCAGTTTCCTGGTGTAGCTACGTGTCTGGTCTGCCAAGCTGCTGAATCCTGACATAATAGTGACACCCACTAACGACCAGATCAGCTACACTTGGAAACTGGGAACCAGTTGCTTTGAGTTTTTTGCTTTTGCTTTGTCAGAATGCTTAGAGCAAAGGTGATTTGTCGTGTGCAGCTTGCAGCAGAAGACCAAGATTTTTGTCATTCGCTTTGGGAGGATCTCACTGAGGAGGAGCTGTTGGGAAGTATTTTGAAAGCACATGCCTTAGCCATGGAGGGCAGATTCTCCCTTAGCAAAGTACTACCCTTGATTCAAGTCTGTTCTAAGCTACTATTTCAGTTTACTTCTCAGGGCCATGATGTGTTCACTCCTCCATTTACATTGTACCAGACTGGATTTTTTGGGATGGTTGCTGAAACATTGTACAGGTTGCTTTTATCAGCAGTATTCAGCCTATTCACTAATTACTAATTACTATTGTAATGTATTGCTGCTGTGCACTCCTTAATTGAGCAATGTGAGCAACGGAGAGACAAACTTACTTTAGTATACCCTCTGCTACAAGCTTGGTCAGAGATCATAACCCCAGCTGCTACTGAGTGTTCCTTACCTCCTGTAGATCAGTACCTTGCCACCAGTAACCACACTTCCTCCATATGCAATCTATTGGAGGCTCCCTCTGCAGTACCATTACCCATAGCAACATCTCAGGCCTCTTCCTGTATTCCTGACTATGCTGATTCCTGGGCTGTTGTCCCTTTGGACTATGCTGATTCCTGGGCTGTTGCCCAGTTGGACTATGCTGATTCCCGTGCTGTTGCCCCTCTGGACTATGCCAATTTGCTCCAGTCTGCCTCCTCACTGGACGACCTGCTCCTGTCTACCTCCACAACTGATGACCCGGTGCCCGCTGTCCAGTCTGATGTGCCTCTGCCTGCTGTCCAGCCAGATGTACCCCTGCCCGCTGGCCAGCCAGATGCGCCGAAGGATCATTTTTTAATTGCCTCAATTGGGTCCCTCCTACAATACTTTGCTCCGATGGCCCCAAAGCCTTGTGGTCCGGACATACCCTTTGCAACTGGTAGCCACGCTTACCTTTACGACCTTGGTAGTGGTGAGCTCCAGGGGACTAGTAGGTCACCATTTGTGCCTTGCCAAGGCCCGGATGCAGTTGCCACGACACCAGGTACATTAGGGTACCCATGTCGGGTAGCCAGTGCCTTGGGGAAACCTAGAAGGCCGTTGAAGTGTGGAACAAGTCCTGGAGGTCAGGCAAGCTACATAATTGTAACCAGACATTCCGGTGTCAGTGGTTTGGTGTTGCCACATGGCCCCAGGACTAAGTCTGCGAACTACCCATGGTACCCCAGCGTTGGGGTACTTAACCAGTTACCAGACCTGGGCGGTGAAATACCTGGCTTCTTTCTGGACCCCGGCAGTGGGACACTCAGCCCGCTGCATGATCCAGGTGGGGGGACACGTTATCTTCCGATGGATCTTGGCGGTAGGGCCTCGTGATGGAGAACCAGGACTTCTTCAACTATCGAGAAACGTCTTCAGTGGACTTATGTAGCAGAAGACTTATTCTTAGAGGGGGGTACTGTCAGGAATAGTCCCTCCAGCTGGTGGCACTGTAGCTCTGGGGTCCGTGGGCTGCAGTTCCGGTATCCACCAGCAAGTGTCAGTAAGGGCTCACCTGTTGATGACTCCTGGATCCATGGGCTGCAGTACCGGTGTCCACCAGCGGGTGTCCTGTAGCAGTCAGAGTCTGAGCAGTTCCAGTGTCCACCAGCAGGGGCCTCCCTTTTGTCCCATGCCTAGTAATTCCCCATATACCCTGTACCCTTGTCCAGAGTTAGCTTTAGTTTGCAGTGTGGGTGTTCGTGTTTTTGTCAGGTTTTGGGTTTTGTTTGCTGGGGTTTGTTTATGTTCTCTGTTTGCTGTGTTTATTACTGTGCACTGTAAATAAATCTCACCTTTTTACGTCATATACTTGTTTGGTCTCAGTTTCCCGGTGTAGCTACTTGTCTGGTCTACCAAGCTGCTGAATCCTGACAAAAGCATTACTTACAAGTAGAGTTGATCGAACACCTGGAAGTTCGGGTTCGGCCGAACTTCGGGAAAAAGTCCGGGTTCGGGACCGAACTTGACCCGAACTTTATCCCGGACCCCGAACCCCATTGAAATCAATGGGCACCCGAACTTTTAGGCACACAAATGGCTGTAACAAAGTCCTGGCAAGTCCTAGAGGTCTGCAAAAGGAAGGAAAATGGGGGTAAGAGTCGGACCAGTGCCCTACAAAGAAATGGGGATAGGGAAATAACTTAAAATAATTTTTAAGCTAAAATCACATAAAAAAATAAAAAATGGAGGTGGATGTGGAGTTGGAGGTTGAGGTGGCGGTGGAGGAGGAGGAGGTAACCAACACTGTTTTTTTTATTTTTGTGCAAGAAATGCACCGTTGGCCGCAAATGTAGTTTTTGGAATTTTTTTTTTTTTAAACCAGCAATGTAGACATTTTTCTTATTTTTGTGCAAGAAATGCACCGCTGGCCGCAAATGTAGTTTTTAGATTTTTTTTTTTAAACCAGCAATGTAGAAATTTTTTTTATTTTTGTGCAAGAAATGCACCGCTGGCCGCAAATGTAGTTTTTCGAATATTTTTTTTTTTTTAAACCAGCAATGTAGATGCACTTTTTAATTTTGTGCAAGAAACAATAATCTGTCCCTTAAAGCAACGGCTGGAACCTTTCCCTATAGAACTTGGAGATGATTTTAGAACAATAATCTGTCCCTTAAAGCAACAGCTGGAACCTTTCCCTATAGAACTTGGAGATGATTTTAGAACAATAATCTGTCCCTCTAAGCAGTAGACTCTACCTTGTCCAGTCAGATCGTTCTGTGCAGCAGGATGAGGTCTGCAATCTGTCCCTCAAAGCAGCAGTACTAGTAATCTCTACCTAGTCCACAATCAGATAGTTCAGTAATGCAGGATGAGATGTTATTTAATATCTGCAATCTGTCCCTCACAGAGCCAGCAGCATCCCCTCCCTAAACTAGCCTGAGAGCATATGACATGCAGCACAGTGACTCCAGCCCCATATAGAGGCTGGGTCACATGATGCACTGGCCAATTACAGCCATGCCATTAGTAGGCATGGCTGTGATGGCTTCTAAGGGCAAACCAGTGAAACACTTGTTGATTGGCTGCCCTTGGCAGCTATTCAACACGTGGAATAAAATACCAGAACCCTGAACCCGAACCCAAACTTTTTTTGAAAAGTCCGGGTTCGGGTCCGGGTCCCGGACACCCCAAAGTTCGGTACGAACCAGAACTGTACAGTTCGGGTTCGCTCAACTCTACTTACAAGGCCAGGGGAGTAGTTGGGCCAATTCAGCTTCCTCATGGTGCCTTCCAGTAAAAATGTGCAGACTGGATCCTTAGGTGAAGCCTCTGGATGTCCAATACTCTCTCAGATGTAGGCCCCCTGACTCTGTCACAGCCAGGACCTCCATGAGCAGTAACTTGAAATTGCAGGATGGGTGGAATCCCTTAAGCAGTAAGACACTGCTGTTCTACATCTCATACTATTTATGTGTTTCTTAGTCACTTTCTGGGCACACCTCCCCAGGAATTGGCTGCATAAATATTCATGCTGCGACTTGCTATGGTCCACCCTTATGTTCCAGAACTTTCTAGAAAGCAGGGAAGAGCCATCAAACCTGCAGCCTGTGAAACCCAGAACAGCCAAAAGAAAATAACGGCTCCAATGATAACAGAGGGACCAAAAAGAACTAAATTTACCTAACATCCCCGCAGTCTAACTAGGAGGGTTCTACGCTTACAATGAAGGATCAGTGTCTACCCCTGTGTCATGTACCTGTTTGGGGGCTGATTTGACGAGGGCTTCCCTTGAATGAGAACAGGTAATGCAAGGCCCAAAGAAGCACAAGTGCTTTAGGTAGCTCTGCTGGTGGTTGCTGGATAGTTGTCAGCTGGTCTGTAAGGACTGATGGCAGGGCCTCTGTTGCCCTGGCAGATGCAGCAGGACCACGACAGCGGCCACAAGCAAGATGGCACCAGAGGTGGTGGTGTAGTCATACTGGCAGGGTCAGACTGTAGAAGCGTAGGCAGGATGGAAGCTGAGGTCATACACGTAGAAGCAAGCCAGAGAGTGAGCAGAAGCATGGTCAGGAACAATAGCCAAGGTTATACACAGTTAATCGTGGGAGCAGGCAGAAGAGTAGTCAGGTGATAGGCCAGAGTCATGCACTGGTGGGCAGGAGAGGCAGAGTCCTTAGAGCAATCTGGGGTCAAACCAGATATCAGGCAGTGGAAAGGTCCAGACACAAGCCGGTTCTGTAACGGGAGGTCCAAGGAAAACATGATACACAGGAGCAAGGAGTACTGGTAGCTGAAGATCATCCAGCAAACTCTAAGTGCAGCTACTGGCCACATAGTGCATGTGGCGCCAGCCCCAGCCCCAGCAGCAGGTGTGCTTGAAAATGCGCCAGTGCGCGCACCAGATGCACGCATTTCTGTGCAAATGAGCATAGCCAAGTATAGTATTGGCAACTATGCCAGGTCTTTTCTTCAGCACATGCTCATTTTTATTCTGCGGTCTTCTTCTCAGCACATGCCCGCCTCTGTGTAACTATGTAACGACGTGAAGTTAAATCATCACCCGGAGAGCAGAGTAGTATATTCTTTATCAGCTGGCTGGCAAAATTATTTATTTTCAACACTGCCTAGAGCTTTTTGAAGGAACTCTGCAGAAAACATTGCAAACATGCCTCCATTACACCAATGTGTTACGTCCCATGGCAGTGTCAAGTACCTGGTAGAGGCCATGCTGATCAGAGGGCTCTCTTTTATATCTCTTGTACGGTTTTCCTCCAGAGGCTGGTGACAGGGATAAGGCAGGACATGGATTGGCATGGGTGCCTGTGGAAAGTCCTGGACAGTAGAGGGACTGGATCATGCAGCAAGGCAGGAACTTGTGCCAGATGTCATTAGAGGCAGCAGTGATGCATATTCAAGAGACAAAAAACATAAATGTAAGCCACGCCTTGGGTCAGTTTCACGTGAGCAGGAGTCAGTGCCAAAATGAGTCAGCAGGATGCAGATTCAAGTAACAAACCAGAGATACGGCAATAGAGGGATAGAGATCAAACAAAGTCAGAGGGCAAACCGGGTAAAATACAGAAGCAACTACTCAACTCAACAATGATCTTGAGCTCTACAATGTTTTAAATATGCCACAGAGCACCAGATATTAGTTCCAGAATTCATGAGCCTCAGTGAATATGTGAGGATGCATGCATGGCCCTGATACTGTGCTTAGGTTCTTCACGTAGGAGCTTGGTTTTCCTAATAGTTAGCCTCCATTACTACAATGTTACCTCCAGGGCTTTTTTTCAGCTGGAACTTGGTGGAACTCAGTTCCACCACCTTTGGGTCAGGCCCTCTGCTCCCTGCTCACCTCTACCTCTTGTAAACACAGAAGTCCTGCTTCTGTGTTTACAAGTGACAGCTTGTGTAACAATGGCTCCCACAGATCTAAAAATCCTGAATGGCTCCAACTGAGTGCAGGATGGGACCAAGGAAGATGCAGGTGCCCAGGGTGCAGTGCAGATGCCGACACCCCCACTAGATGATCTCCCTGCAAGTGAGAGAGGCGGGGCCAACTACAGTGTGCAGGTAGGTACTAGAGCCAACTGGGTGCTACAGCTTAATACAACAACAAAAGTAAGATATGTGGAAGATGGTGGAGCTTTCAAGGAGGTAGGGAGAAGATGGGGTAGTGGAGGGGTTTGCATGAAGAGTTCAGAGCTGAAGACTGTTGAAAGTGAGATGTCTGTGGTGGGTGTTTGGAGGGTCATGGTTGAGTTCCTGTACCTATTTTCTGAGAAATAAAGCCCTGGTTACCTGCAAATCCACAGCCATATTGGAAAGAAGAGCTTTAGAACTTCCCTATTGGACAAAGCTTGCCCATCTACTTTCTTGCCCTCTGCACATTCCTATTGACCAGGGAGGAAGCCCACCACAATGGACACCAATCACGATGGTCTAATAGATCATATGTGGAGGATGGCACGTGGCATAAGCTTGGACTCCTCTTGGTAGTGCCGTAGCTTTGCCTATAAGAAACGTTTGGGATTAAGCCATTACTGCATGGTAGCTTAATTTTTATGGTAACCACAACCCAAATATTTCCTTTATCTTCTGATTTTTATTTTATAGATCTTATACAAATGTATTTCTTTCTCAGAACATAGATGCATGTACACCCTCTTTTCGAGTAACCACTAGTCTCTGCCCCTACTCACCTCCGAGCGGCGTCCCTTGGATCCACTCCCTTGGTTCCCCTTTTAGAGAATTCAAAACCAAGTATCATTTGTGGTGCTAATGATAACAATAAAAGCGGTACAATAGATCCCCAGCAGCCAACAACAATAGCCCCCCCTCAGCAACAATAGACCTCCTGCAACAAAATTTCCCTCCCAGCAGCAATAGATCCCCACCAACAACAATAGATTTCCTAGCAGATCACTCCCATAACAGTAGATCACTCCCAGCAACAATTGACCCCCCTCAGCAACATAAGATCCCCCCTATAAAAATAGATCCACCCCTTCAACAAGAGATCCCCCCAGCAGCCAGCAACAATAGACTTCCCAGCACCCCTTGCCATTACATACATTTAATGCTGGAAATGTTTTCGCTAAATAAAAGTTCTATTCCAAACTATAATTCTCTGGCGGCAATTGAATTTCAGGATGTATAGCTTGTTCGTTTCCTCGGAGAACTAAAATTCAAGTGGTTCATGAATGCTGACAAAGCAATTAACTTTACATTTCTCTAGCAGAATGCAACCTGCCTGCTGTATACTCATTAAGAGATGGTGACACGCAATTAGGCAAAGTGGAGCACTTACCATAATGATGATTGTTACCTGTAGGCCTCCCCAGCTGTGTGCTGCCTGCACCAAATACATTTCCCCTTGCCAGCTTAACTCCCTCAGTGCTGGTACTAGTACAGCTGCCTACATAGAAATACTTACTCTTTTAAGTAACGTTTTGTGAAAATGGCCTCCAGTTTTATGGCCTTCAAATAAATATAATGGCCTTCGGAATATTCATTATTGCAAAGTTTAGGGCTTTTTTTCTAGAATAGTTACAGGAACCCAACCAGGCCCCCCACTTTCCCCTGAGAAGGGGGCAGGATAGCGTACCACAGCAAATGGTGGGTGTGGCCAAATTGCACAAGATTGGAAGGGTCTTAAAAGAGCGTTAAATACCAAGAGTGTGCTACATACAGAATGCAGAGTTCAGGAATGCGCTTTGTACAAAATACAGGGTTTAGGAATGTGCTACGTAAAGAGTGCAAAAAAAACAAAAAACAAAAGTTGGATTAAAAATGTCCGACTTTAAAATGGCCGCCATGGTCACCACCCGTCTTGAAAAGTTTCCCCCCTCACATATACTAATGTGTCACAAACAGGAAGTTAATATCACCAACCATTCCCATTTTATTAAGGTGTATCCATATAAATGGCCCACCCTGTAGATCAACCAATCAACAAAACATTTTCTATTTCACCCCAGTAGTCTACCTGTCCCCAGTGAAATGGGTCATCTTCTAGAGCGGTGAGAGGAACACTAATCCGGAGTAATCAAACTGTTACGAATGTATCTTTGTTACCTAATGCTCAGAGCTACAAATAAGTAAACGAGGATGTGTCAGGGAAATAGCCTTAAGAGAGCTGGCAACGTTGCCAATACTGGTAATGGGCACATCTGGTGCATTCCAGTGCTCACTGGCGCAAGAATGATGAACAGGCACACACAAGTGTGCGACAGTGTGATTGGACGAGCGTGCGTGCGCAACGGCACACGCATTATGTGACAGATGCGGTCACTCACTGGCCTATAAAAAACTGCTGCTGAGCCCATCAGATTCCAGGATTTTCGTCAGCATTCCTGTGTTCCTGAGCCTTTGTGCATATTTTCTTGGATTTCCTGTTGGGACCCGGTTTGCTCCGCTGTTTGATCTCCTCTCCTGGCTTTGACCCCCTGGCTTGTTCTACCGACCCTACCACTGTCTGATCTCCCGTGTATGACCCCGGCTTACATTATAGACTTTGCTACTATTACCTACTCCTTGCTTGCCTTTCCATGAATGACCTTGGCTAGTTCTTGTTCCTGCTATCTGCCTCCACTTCCTGACGATCCACTGTGTTTGACCGCTGGCTTTCACTACCGTCTCCTGTGTGCACTGCTGCCAAGTACTTATGAGGTTCCCTAAGAGACATCTGCCTAGCTGTGTATCCTGCATCTTCCAGTATACATCAGATGACCACTGGTTCAACTCTTCAGTACCCACCTGGCAACCTGTGCTTCTTTGGACACTGCACCTCCTGAACCACCTTCAGTGGTGTACTGCACTTAGCTTCAAGGCGAGCCCTCTCAGAACTTTGGATTCCAACCAGGTACGTGACATGATGACTTATGTGACCAGGTGGTAAGGCTCAGCCTTGAAAGTTCCACCTGCTATTTATCACTAAGCACTGCAGCTGAGGTTTCTGCAGAGCACACCTGCCATAATTGGAAAAGCTTAAATAGACTTTTGGGCATTTTGCCTGCTCACCATATCACTGTGTCTGCTCTTGACCGGCTTTTAGTAATCTGACTTGTTTTCAATTCAACTTTTAGTTATTTGCACTGTGTTTGTACTCAGCTTGCCTTTGCTTATCATGATCATTGGCCTGTTATCTCTTCTACGGTCAGTCTGCTTTCCCTAATTGTCTGGTGCCTGGTCTCTGTACGTAGCTGATCTGGCCATCGGCCTGCTAACTCTGCTACTGTCTGCTCTGATCATCTGTCTGAGAGCTTTAAATTGATTGTAAATAACAAACATGTTATACTTACCTGCTCTGTACAAGGGTTTTGCACAGAGTGGCCCCGATCCTCCTTTTCTGGCTCCTCCTCCTCATTGTGTGCCCCACAGAGGGACGCTTTCCATGTTGACACTCATGTGGGTGCGCTCCCGAGTCCTGCTGTTGCATCCATTGACACAGAAAGTAGGACTTTCCACCAGATTTGATTGACAGCAGCGGGAGCCAATGGCTCCTGCTGTTATTAATCTGTCCAATGAGGACCCGAGACAGCTCCTGAAGCTTCTGGGTTTGTTCTCATCGCTGGAACAATCAGGTTCAGGTAAGAAACTCTGGGGGGCTGCTGCAGCACAGAAGGTTTTTTACCTTAATGCATAGAATGCATTAAAGCAGAGTTCCACCCAAAAGTGGAACTTCCGCTTTAAGGGAAGGTGACCCCTGACATGCCAAAATTGGCATGTCATTTTTTTGGGGGGTGGGGGGGCCGGGGATTTCCTGTCCTGGTGGCGCAGAACCTGAAGGAAGTTCACCCCCCCCATCCGGCGATCTTCTGGGACATGTCACAGGTCCCAGAAGATACACCGGCCATTCACAGTGCTGCAGCGCGGCTCGCGCATGCACAGTGCACACCCGGCTTTGAAGCCAAAGCCGGGCGCCCACACTTGTGATGCCGGCACCACGGAGGGGAGGGGGAGAAGAGTGAGGCTTTGGGCGGCCGCATCGCTGGAGCAAGGAACAGATGAGAGTCTGATTATTAAAAGTCAGCAGCTACACTATTTGTAGCTGCTGACTTTTAAATGTGTGGAACTCCGCTTTAAGGTGAAAAACCTTGAGACTTAAAGCGGAGTTCCACCCAAAAGTGGAACTTCTGCTGGTTGGATTCCTCCCCCCCTCAGGTGTCACATTTGGCACCTTTCGGGGGGAGGGGGAAGAGGACACCTGTCTTTAGACAGGTGTCCTTTTCCACACTTCCGGGAGCTCTGGCCAGCAGCCGCTGACGTCAGCAGCCCGGCTCCCTCCTCCCTGCTCGCTCTGCTTCTGGCCGCCTGGCCAGTAGCAGCATGCGGCAGAGCCTCGCGCATGTGCAGTAAGGTGCTCGGCGTGAAGCTGTACTGCTTACATGTCCGGGTTCCCTTACCCGCGATGGAGGCGGCTGCACCCATCCCCCGATCCGAAGATCGGCGGTGGGTGCAGACATCGCTGGACTCCAGGACAGGTAAGTGTCCTATTATTAAAAGTCAGCAGCTACTGTATGTGTAGCTGCTGACTT